>BQMB01001006.1:0-94051 GCA_027943415.1 Closterium sp. NIES-67
GAGGGAAACAGCCCAGACCACCAGCGAAGGCCCCGAAAGGACCGCGCAGGGGCAAAGGAGGGGAGAGGGCAAAGACAGCCAGGAGGGGGCCGAGAAGCAGCCACCCGGGAAAGAGGGCGGAAGAGCGCACGGAGCGAGCGCGCGGGCGCCGAAGAGGAACGGGACGAAGCGGGCGGCCGAAGCGGGGGAGGGCGAGCAAAGACAGCGGGAGGGAGCGGGCCGCAGGAGGGAGAAGCAGCAGGGCAAACAGGGGGGACGAAGCGGAAGGGAGAAGGGCGGCGGGAGGAACGCAAACAGGGGGGAGAAGCCAAGGCCCCGAAAACCCAAGGGGGCCGCCGCAAGGCGCGGCCACGGAGGGGAGGCAGGACCGAAGAGCAAGCCGAACGGCGCAGGCGAGGGACAACAGGGCAAGAGGCCGGGACGGCCCCGGGCGGGCAAGAAGAGGGACGGAGGAGGCGAAGCGAGCCGAACAAGGGGCAGCGGGGCAAGGGCCAAAAACCGGAGGACGAGGCACCGACGGGGCCGAAGGAGCGGAGGCCACGCGCCCAAGAAAAGCGCGGACGCCGAGACAGGCACAAACCGGCGGGGGGCCAAGAGAAGCAAGGCAAGGGGGCACCGGGACCCGAAACCGACACAGGGGGGGGAGGGAGAAAGACCGAGGGGGCGCGAGACAACGCGCGCGAAGGAACGCGGCAAGAGGGCCCCGGAACGGCGGGAGAAGGGGGGCCCCCGAGGGGGGGCCGCAGGGACCAGGCCCAGGCGACGGGGACCAAAAACACAGGGCGCCGCAAAGGCGAAAGACGACGGAGGGGGGCGGACGCCGGCCCAGGGCCGGAAGGGGAAGGAAGGCGGGGACGCGAGGACGGGAAAGCGGGCGACCGAAGCCCCGGGGAACGGCGGCCGGAACGAGAACGGGCCGAAGGGAGCGAAAGGCCGGGGCGGGGAAGGGCCGACCCGCACGAAAGGCGGAACGAGGGGGCACGGGCGCGGAGAGAGGCGCGGGGAAAGAGACGGGGCGGGGAAGAGGCGGACGACCGGCACCGGGACAGAAAGACCCGAGGAAGCGGGACGGGGCCCGGGGAGGGGGGGGGGCCCGGCGGGCGCAGGCGAGGGGGAGGCGAAGACGGGGGCCGGCGGGGGACAGGCGAGCCGAAGAGGAGAGACCACCCGAGAAGGGCGAGGAGGCGAACCGGAGGCCGAGAAGAAGGCGAGGGGACAGGCCCAGGGAGACAGGGGCGAGGGGGCGGAGGCCGCCCAAAGGGGAACGGAGGCGGGCAAAGGGGCCGCAGGCGGGACGGAAAGCAGCCGGCGAGGGCAAAGGCAGAAGGGAGCGGGACGGCGAGACGCACCCGGCGAGCAGGGACGAAAGGCGGCCGGAGGGAGCCGACGGGCCGAGGGGAAGGGCCGGCGCGCAACGGAGAAAAGGGACGCGAGGGAGGAGGGGGGGCCCGCGGCGGGGGAACACGAAGGCAAGAAACGGGGGGAAGGGCAAGGACGGCGAAGGCGGCACAAACAAGCGAGGCGAACGGGCAGCGAAGCGCGGGGAAAACACAGGGGGAAAAGCACAAAAGGAAACGAGAACGGGCAACGACGAGAGAGGGCGGAGGGGGGAACCAAGAAGCGGCCACGAGGGCCCAGCAACGGGGCCAAGAAGGCGGAGGAAAGGGAGGGGGCCAACCGGACAGACACAAGCGGGGGCCAAGCAAGAAAGAGAGGCGGGAGGGGAAGGAGGGCGAGAAAAGGGGCAGCGGCAAGGGGGACAAAACCCGACAAAAAGGAGCAGGGGCGAGCAAGGGCGGGAAAAAGGGAGGAAACGGGGAGGGAGGGAAGGGAGCCAGAGAGGAGCCCAGCAAGGAGACAGAAAGGACAAACGCCGCGACGAAAAAGGGGAGGACAGAGGCGGACCGCCGGGGAAACCGGGAGAAACAAAAGAGAAACAGCGGGGGGAGAACAAAAAGGGAACAGGCGGAGCGGCCCAAGAGGGCACAGCGACGGGAAGGGGGGCACCGCGAGGGCGGCGCGGCGCCACCGGGCGCGGGAGGACGGGCCAAGGGGGGGCGGGGCGCCCAGGAAAGCGGGACGGGAGCGGGGGGCAGAACGGCGGGAGACAGGGGGGGCCAGAGCCGGGGCAGGCGGGAGAGCAGGGAGAGGACCGCGCCCGAGGACGAGAGGACCGGGAGGGACGCACCGCGGGGGACCAGGGAGCGGGCCAACGGGAGACGCGGGGGAGCCAAGGGCGGAGGGGAGAACGGCGGAAAGCAGCGAAGGAGGAAGCCCACCGCAAGAGGAGGGCGCGCCCCAAAGCCACACAGGCAAGAGGCAGGCAGGAGCAGACCGGCGAGCAAAAAAAAGGCACGGGGAGGGGAGGGAAAAAACACCAACAGAGGGCACGGCAAGACGAGCCGGGGGGGACGAGAGGGGCCAGGGAGAAGCGCAGCAAGGGGGGAGCCGAGGCAGCCGAACAGACCGAGAGGGGGGAACCAACACGAACAGGAGGGCGGGGGGAAGAGGCGGAGCCAGCGCCGGGACGCCAGACAAGGACGGCGAGCGGCGGCAGGGGGCGCGGGGAGAGGGGAGAGCGGGCGAGCGAAAGAAAAGAAAAAGGGAAAAGCCAGCCGGACAGGCGAGGCAAAAGGGGGAGGAAGACAGAAAGGAAGAGAGAAGGCGGAGAGGGAGGAGCAGCAAAGAGAAGAGGAGGGAGGGGGCAGAGAGCACCGGAAGAAGAGGGAGAAACGGCCCCGAGAGGGCGGCGGCAGGAAAAAACGGGAAAGAAGAGGGCAGAGGAACAGGGAAAAAAAAGCAGCAAGGGAGGGGGCGGACGAAGAACGGCGGAGCCAGAAAGGGGGAAGAAAAAAAGAAGAAGCGGGGCAAAGGGGAGGAAACGGGGCAAAAGGCAGGGCAAAGGAAGGGAGACGAGGGGGAGGGGCACGAACGGAAAAAAAGGGGGGAAACAACGAAGAGGGGAGGAAGGGAGCGAAGAAAAGGAACGAAAAAGAGAGCAGGGAGACGGGAGAAGCCAGAAGAGAGCAACAGGAGAGAAAGACGAGGAGGGAAGGGGAGGGGAGGGGGGCGGAGAGACGAGAGGGGGGGGGGAGGGGAAAAAGGGAAGCGCGAGAGGCGGGGGAGAGAGCAAAACCGGGGGAGGGAGGGCAGGGCGGGGAGCAGGGGGCGGGAAAGAGAAAAAAAACAGGGGGCGACGAAGCGGAAAACGGGGAGGAGGGAGAAAAAGAGAAGAGCAAGGGCGAGCGGACAAAAAAAAGAGGACGGAACCCGAAGCGAGGGCGAACAAAGGGCCGGCGAAGGGAAGAAAGCGAAAAACGAGGGAAAAGGGGGGGACGCCACAGGCAGGAAAAGGCGGGGCAAAGGAACAAAGAACGAGAAGGCCGAGAAAACGCAAAGAGAAAAGGAAGAAGGAGGCGGGGAACACCCAAGGAACAGCACCGAGAACACAGGAGGGAGGAGACCAGAAGAGGGAAAGAAGAGAGAGGGGAGGAGGGAGGAGAGAGCAAGGAGAGGGGACGGCAGAAAAGCCCGCAGACGGGAGGGGGAGCGAGGCGCAAGACCAAGGACAAACGGGCGAGCCGGACCAGCGAAAGGGCAAGCGGCACGGGCAAAGAAGAGGGCCAAGGGGGCGGAGAGGACAGGGAAAGGAAGGAGGAAAGGAGGAAAAGCGGCCCAGGGACGAGGGGCGAAGACGAGAGAGGCGGGGCGGAAGGAGAAGAGAGAGAGAGAGGGCCGAGGGGAAAGGGGCGGGAGGAACGGAAAAGAGGGAAGGGAGGAAGGAGGGGAAGAGGAGCGGAGACGGGAAGGGGAGGGGACGGAAGCGACGGAGAGACCAAGCGGACGACGGGAAGAGACAGAAACAAAAAGAAAGAGAAGGGAGCGAGGGAGCAAAAGCGCCGGGGCGAGGAAGGAGGAGGAAGGGGGAGGAGGGGAGGGGGGGACAAAGAAGAAAAGGGCGGGGAGAAAAGCCAAGCCGAAGGGAGAAAGGAGGGCGAAGAGGCAAGGCGCGGCGGAGGAGAGGCGGAGAGAGAGGAGGAGAGAGAGGAAGAGAGAGGAAAGAGAGAAGCCGGCCCGGCGGAGAAGGAAAGGAGGGGAGAGCAGAGAGAAGAGAAGAGAAGAAAGAGGAAGCCCGCGGCCGAACGGAAAGGGCGAAAGCGGGCAACGACCACGAACCGGAGGGGGGAGAAGAGAAAGGGAAGAGAAAGGGAGGAGGGGGCACGAAGGGAGCGAAAAGAGGGGAAAGGGAGGAGAAAGAAAAGACGAGAGGAGAAGGGCAGCGGAGAACAGGGAGGCAAGAGGGCGGAGCGGAGGCCCCGGGAAGGAGAGAAAGAAGAGAAAGAAGGGGAGCAGGGAAAGGAAGGGGGACCGGAAGGGGCGGGGAAGCAGGGCAAGGGCGAAGGCGGCGGAGAGAGGGAAGGGGAAAGGGGGGCGCAAGGGAGGAGCGCGAAGAAGGGCGGGAAGGGGCGAGGGGGCCGGGCCAGGGGAGGAAGAACCGCAGGAAGAGAAGCGAGGGGCGAAGAGGGAAAGGGGGAGGACAACGCGAGAGGACAGGCGGACGAACGAACGAAAAAGAGGGCGAAGGAGAGGAAAAGAGAAAAAGAGAGCGGGGGGGGAAGGCAGGAAGGAGGGCGGGGCCGAAGGCAGAGAAAACGGGGCACAGAGAAGAGACGAAGAGGGGAACCAAGAGGACGAAGGAAGAGACGAGGAAAAAGCGGAGGCAGAGAAGAAAAGCGGGGGAAGGCAGGAGAAGGGGACCCGGAGAGGGAAGCGGAAGGGGGAGAAGAGGAAGAGAAAGGAACAACACGCGAAAAAACAGAAACGGGGCGAGAAGCAAAAGACCCAACGAGGCGAAAGGAGGGAAAAGAAGGAAGGGAGGAGGGGCAGGAAAGGACAAGGCGGGGAGGCGAAGAAAAGAGAAAGGGGCAGGACGAGAGGAGGGAGGGGGAGAGGCGAAGAGAAAGGAGCACAAGAGAAGAGGAAAGGGAGGGAGGAAGAAAGGGCACAAGAAACAAGGGACCACGGAAGAAAAGCACACCAAGAAGGAAGAAGGGGGAGCAGAGAGGAGGAAAAAAAGAACGGAAAAAAGGGGCAAGAGAAGACCGAAGAAAGAAAACCGAAAAAAGAGAAAAAAAAAGAAAGGGCCGCAGGGGGGGGAAAAGAAGGAGGGAAAGGGAAGCAAGGGCAAAAGACAAAAAAGGGAGGGCAAAAAAGAAGGGCGACAGGAGGGACAGAAGGGAGAGGAAGAGGGAGAAGCGGAGCAAAAGCCGCCAGGGGGAAAGGGGGAGACACGGGGGGCGGAGGAACCAAGGCGCACGCAGCGCGGGGCGAGGCCGAGGGGCGGCAGGGGACAACGAGAACGCGCGGAGGGCCGGAGAGGAAGAGCGGAGCAGGCCAGGACAAGAGAGGAAGAGCCGAGGACAAGAGACGAAAAAAGAGACGAAAGAAAAAGGGGGGAGGACGAGCGAAGAGAGCAGAGAACGAGGCGAGAGGAGGACCAGGGCGGAAGGGAGAGAAGAAGGGGCGAGGCGAGAAAGAGAGAAAGAAAGGGAGGGGAGAAAAAGAAAACAAGGCGGAGGACACCGAGGAGAGGAGAAAAAAGGGAGGGAGGGCGGCGGCAGGGGCGGGGAAGAAGGCGGGGGCGGGGGCGAAGGGAACAAGAGACAGGACAAAGGAAAGCCGGGGGGTGGCAAAAAAAGCAAGGAGGGCGGGGGGGGGGGAGGACGGCGGGAGGACGAAGGCGCGGGGAAGAGCGGAGCAGCTGCCAGGAAGGAAGGGAGAGGAAGCGGCGGAGGCCGAGCAGGGAGGGAGCAGGAGCAGAGCGGGGGGGGACAAGAAAAGGCAAAACGAGGGGCGGGACGCGAGAAGAGCACCAAGGGGGAGGAGAACCGAGACAGGGGCAACGGGAGGACGGCCGAAAGAAAGGCAACAAGCGACAGGACGGGGGCCAGCGGACAAGCGAAGGGGCGGAGGAGGCAGGAAGGAGGAGGAGAGGAAGGGAGGGGCACGCGGGGCGGTGCGGAGGAGCAGGAACGGGAGGAACACGCAGGCGAGCGGAAACGAGAAAGGGAGAAGGGGCGGGCAACAACAACAAGAGGCGCGGAAAAAGGCGGAAGCGGCCCAAGGAGGCGAGGGGAAGGCGACAGAGGAGCGGGAAGAAAGCAGAGAGAGGACGGGAGGGAGAGAAGGAGGGAAGGGGAGCCGGAGGAACGAGAGGCAGGCGGGCGGGGCGGGAGGGGCGAACCGAAGCCGGGGGAGCGGAGGGGAGCGGGGAGCCGAAAGAAACGGGGCAGAAGGACGGGGGAAGAGGGCGAGAGAGGGACAGAGGCGGAGGACGAAGGGAGGGAAGGGCAAAAAACCAGCAGGAGGAGCCGGCAGGAGGAGGGGGGGAGGAGGGAGGGGGGAGGGAGGGGGGAAGGGGGAGGAAAAGGGGGACAGAGGAGGGAGGGGGCAGGGAAGGGCGACGGGAGGAAAGAGGAGGAAAAGGCCGCGCAAAGGGCGAGAAGACCCAGCGGGGAGCCCGAGGACAAGCGGCCCGCGAGGGGGGAGACGAGGCAGAGCGAAAGAAGGCGGGGGGGGGCGGAGAAACAAAGCGGGGAGAGAGAGAGCAAGGGAGGAAAGGCACAAGAAAAAGAGCGAAGAGCAAGAAAGGCGGGGAGAGGAGCGAGGGGAGGGGGCAGGGAACCGGGGGGAGAAAAAGGACGAAAAAGAAAAATAGGAGAAAGGGAAGAGGCGCGGGAAGAAGGAGACCAGGGCGCGAGCGAACCCGCGAGAGCGAGGGGAGAAGAAAGGCGAGGGGGAAGAGGAAGGGGCGAGGCAAGAAAGAAAAGAGAGGCGCGGGAGGAACGGGAGGGGAAAAAAACAAGGAGCAACGGACAGACGGGGGCGAAGAGGAGACAAACAGAAAAAGAAGGGGGGCAACGAACAGACGAACGAAGAGGAGGGCGGGCGGGAAAAGAGCAGGCGACGGCAAGGGGGGGAGCGGGAAGGCGACCACCAGCGGAACAGGCGAGGGCCCGGGCAAGACGGGGCAAACGAGGGGGGCAGAGGGGAGGGAGCCGAAACAGGAGAGCACAGGACAGGGACGGGCGGGCGGAGACCAACCAGGAGAGAGACCCGACAAGCAAAAGAGACCAGGACGAAGACGGGGGGCCGGAAGACGGGAGGACAAAGGAGACGGAGGGGGAGAGGGGGCGAAGCAGGAGGACCACCGGCGGGCGCAGGCGGCGGAGGAGAGGGAGGAGGGGAAACAGGCAAGCGGGGAAAAGAAGGGAAGGCGGGCGACGAAGACGAGGGCAGCGGAGGGAGGGAGGGGGAGACGGAGGGGGGGGGGGGGCAGCACCAGGGAAGGAGGCAGACGAGGGGAGCAGGAGCACAGACAAGGGAGGGGAGGCGGGGGGCGCAGCGAAGAGGAGGGCAGCAGCGGGGCGAAGAAAAAGCGCGGACACAGCCAGGACGGCGGGCAGGGGGGGAGGAAACCGGACCGCGAAAAGAGAGCGAAGGAGAAAGAGGGAGAAGCGGGGCCGAGGCCGGGAGGAGAAGGAGACCGGGGAGCGAGGAAGGCGGGGGGCGCGAGGCAAGGGGAAGACGCGAGGGGAAAGGGCGGAAGCGGACCCGGCACGGAAGGACGGAGGGGACGGCGAGGGAAGAGGCAGAGCAGAGGCGAGCGCAGCCAGAAGGAGGGGACCGAGAGAAGGACCGGAGAGAGAAGGAGGCAGGCGACGCGCGGAGGGCGACGGAAGCCGACAGCCGCGACGGCAGCGGAGACGAAGCGGGAAGAAAACACCCGAGAGGGGCGGAGGGTGGAGACAGAGGAGGCGGCGGGACCGCAGGGGGCGGCAGAGAAAGCCCAAGAGGGCGAGAGAGAGAGGAAGACCAACGGAGAAAACGAGGGCAGCAGCACGGAGAGGGAAGGCCAAAGAGGGGCACAAGGGGCAACACGGGGGAGCAGGAGCGAGGAAGAGAGGAAGGAGACAGGGGGAGGCCAGCAAGGAGAACAGCGGAGACACGGACCGGCGAGGGGGAAACAGGCAAGGAGCAGACGGGGGCCCGAGTGAGCGGCGGAGCCGGGCGGGAGCAAAAGAGGGAAGAGAGGGGGGGGAGGAGGAGGGACAAAAACGGGGGGAGAGGGCGGCAAAAGGCGCGGGGAGGAAGGAGGGGGGCAGAACCCAGAGAGGCGAGGGCCGAACGAGAAGAGGGAGAGAGGGCCGCCGCAAGGAAAGGACGAGCAAGAAGGAAAGCGCCGGGGGGACAAAGCAAAAAAGAGAGAAACCCGGCGGGGAGGGGGGAGGGGACAGGGACGACAGAAAGGAGCAAAAGGGAGGGGGAGGGAAGGGCCCCAAGACGAGAAGCAGAAAGGGGAGACCAAGGGGGGGAGCGAGGGCGAAGGGAGGAGAGGAGGCGGGACCCAAGGGGAAGACACAGGCGGAGCAGCAAGGGCACAGAGAGGGCCGGACAAGAAGGGAACGAGAAACACGGCGGCGACACCAGAGCAAGCAGGACAAGGCGGAGGGGCAGGCTGACCGGGAAAAGGGAAAGAAAAAGAAGCGCAGGAAGCACAGAGGCGAGGAAACAGCCGCCACGAGGGCGCGGGGGAGCAGGACCGGCGAAGGGGGGGGCACAACGGACAGGAGAGGGAAAGAAACAAGCCAGGCAGGGGGCGGGCGGGCGACCGGCCGCAGAGAGAGACGGAACGACCGGCGGGAGGAGAAGGAGGGGAGGGGGGCGGGGGCAAGCCAGGGGGGAGGCGAACGGCCACAAACGCGGAGGCGGCGGAAAAAAGGCAAACGGAGGGGGGCGCCAGGCCGAGGGGCCCAGAGGGGACACGAGCGGGGAGCGAAAAGAGAGGGGCAGGAGGGGGCAGGCAACCGAGCGGAGGAGAAGAAAGAGAAAAACAAAGAGGGGAGGGGGGAAAGGACGAGCGGGAGCGGGACGCGGAAGAGCGGGAGGGGGAGGGGGGAGAACGGAGGAGAAGGAGCGCGGGCGCGGGGCGGGAGCGCGGGGGGAGGAGAGGAGAGGAAAGGGGGAGGCCAGACAGGGAGAAACGCGAGCAAGCAGCAGAAGGGGCACGAGTGGCCAAAAAACAGGGCAAGAAAGGGGAGGACCAGGGCCAAGAAGGGGGGAAAAACCCGACAAGTGAGAACCAGGGGCAAAGGAGGCGGGAACGGCAGCCGGAGGGAGCGAGGACGGGAAGGGCACAGGCGAAGCCAGGAGAAGCGAGAGGCAGGAGGACAAAGGGGGCAGGAGAGGGGACCGGGGCGCAGAGCCAGGGAGTGACCAAGGCAAGAGAGAGCGGAGAACGAGGAACACGGCCAGGGAGACGGAAGCGGAGGCGAGAAGAAGGGGGTGGGACGGGAGGAGGGAAAAGAGACAAGGGAAACGCGGAAAACACACAGAAAGAAAGGGACGGAGGGAGCACGGAGGCGAGGGCAACAAGGGGGCAAAGGGCGGGGCGGCGACGGCGAGAGGGACGACAGGACCGCGAGAAGCGTGCCGGGAAGCCGAGAAGCAGAGAGGGGGGGAGGGGAGAGCAAAGCAAGAAAAAGAACAAGGCGCGAAGCACGACAGGCGACAGAAAAAACGGGCAGGCAGAAAGGAAACGAGAGGGGCGAGGGGACGCGGGAGGAAACCGAGGCGAGCGAGGGGGGAGCAAAAGGGGAGAGGGGAGGAAGAAGACGGAGAGGGGGGACGGGGAGGAGGAAGGGAGGATGGGCGGGGAGCCACGGGACCGCGGGGACCCGCGAAAGGAGGAGGGGGCCCGGAACGGGCGGAGAACGACGAAAGGAAGGAAACCGAGAAAAGGGCAGCGAGAAGCAGCGCAAGCCAGACGCAGAGCGGGAAGAAGGGGGGAAGGGGGCACAAGGAAGGAGCGGGGAGCGGGAGAGGCGCCAGCGCGGGAGGCCGAGGGGGAAAGCCACAGAGCGGCAAGGGAGGGGAGACCGGGGGAGGGGGGAGGGGCAGAAAAGGAGAGGACGAGAAACAGACACAGAGAAGGACCAAGGGGAGGGACAAAGAAGGGAGCCAAAAGACGGAGACAAACGGCAGGGGAGAAACGGGAGGGAGCAAGGACGGAAGCCGAGGGGGGCCAAAGGCGGGGGGGCGAGGCGAAGGAGGGGGGGCGAGGCGGGACAGCAAGGGAGGACAGGGGGGGGGAAGAGGAGGCAGAGGAGGAGGAGACGCAGGAGGTGGGAGGGCGACGGGGAGGGAGGGGAAAGAGGAGAACAAGAGACACCAACGAGAGAGCGCCGAGGGAAAACGGGGAAGACACCAAGCGGGGGCCCGAGAGGGGAGGAGGGGCGGAGGGAGGGAGGACGAGCCCCGAGGCCAGCAAGGAAAACGGGAGGGGGAAGAAGGAAGCAGGGCAAGAAAAACCAGGGCCAGAGAGGGGGACAGGGAGGAGACAGGGAAACGCCCAGGGCGGGGGGGGAAAAAGAAGAAAACAAAGGCAACGGAAGAAAAGAGGCGAGCAGGGAAGAAAAGGGAGTGGCGCGCAAGAGGGGGGGAAAGGAGAAAAAAGAGGGAAAACAAAAATGGGGAGCAGAACGCGCCCCAAAGGAGAGCGAGAGGGGCAAGAGAGGTAAAGAAGGAGGGAAAGACCAAGGAGCGCGGAAGAAGAGCAAGAAAAAAGGGGGAGGAAGGGAGGCAAGAGAAAGAAACACGGAAAGGAGAAAGACAAAAAAGGAGACAAAAGCGAGGAAGAGCGGGAAAACAAGGAGGAGGAGGAGAGGAGAGAGGAGAAAAGAAAGGGGGAGCGAGGAGGGACAAGGGGAACAGGGGAAGCAAAGAAGAGGAGCCGCGGGGAGGGGGAGAGACAAGAGAAAAGAAAGGCAAGAGGAAGAAGAAGGCGCCAGGAGGAGGAACAGAAGCAAAGGGAAAGGAAAGAAGGGCCGGGGAGCCGCAGAGAAAACAAAGCGAGGAAAGAGAGAGACGAAAAAGCGGGGAAAAGGGGGGGACGACCAAACGGAGGCAAGGAGGAGAAAGGACCAAAAAGGGAAGGGCAAAAAGAAACAGAGGGAAGAGACAAAGAAAGGCAAAACAGGGAAGGAGAAGAGGGACGAAAGAAAGGGGGGCAAGGGACAAAAGGGAAGCAGGAAAAAAGGACAAGAGGCAAGCAGGGAAGAAGAGGGGAGAGAAAAGACAAAAAGGAGGAAAAGCCAAGAAAGAAAGAAGCAACGCAACGAGGGGGGAGGAAGGCAGCAAGAAGAGGAGAGGGGGGACAACAGGGCGCGGGGGAGAAAGAGGGACAAAGGGAGGCCCGCAGGGAACGCCGAAAAGAAGCAGAGCGGAGGACAAAAACCGGGAGCGAAGAAAGGAGGGCGGGAGGAGCAAAGGGGGGGCGCCACGGAGGACCAGGGGCGAGGCGGGCACGACGGCGGAAAGCGGGAGCAGGGAAGGCGGAGCAAAAGCAACCGCAGGCGCCGAGAGGGGGACGGGCGAGGACGGCGGGAAAGGAGAGACGGGAGCAACGACGGAAGAAAAGAAGACAGGACGAGGGAAAAAGAAAAAGGAAAAGCAACAAAGGGGGCAGAGGGGAAAAACAAGAGGGAAGGGCCCGAGGGCGCAGGGGGCAGAGGAAGGGCAGGAGGGGGACAGGCGGAGAGCAGAAGAGAGAGAAAAGGACCAAGACGAAGGAGGCGGAAGAAGAGGAGGCGACAAAGGGAGGACAAGCGACCGAAGGGCAAAAGAGGGGACAAAGGAGCACAAGAAGGGGAGGGGAGGGGGACGAGGAGGGGGAACGACGGAGAGGGGGGGAAAAGGGCCGAAGAGCGGGGAGGGGAAAGGCAAACAAGGGAAAAGAAGACGGCCGGGCCGCGGAAAAGAGGCGCAAGCAGCGAGCGCGAAAGAGACGAAGGCGAGAGAAAAAAAGGGAAGCGGGCGAAGAGAGCGAAGAAGGAAAGAGAGAAGGAGAGGGAGGGAACGAGAGGGGGAGACGAAACGGCGGAACCAGGGGGAAAAAGAAAAACACAAAGGCCGGGAGACAACCGAGGCGGCAAAGAAGAAAGGGAAGGGGGCGGCAGAAAAGGGAGAAAAAAGAGGAGGCGGGGGCCAACAAGGGAAAGGGAGAAAAAAAGACCAGGAACAAGGAGGGGAGGGAAGAGCGAAGGGAAACAGGAACGGAGCCAGGGGCGGACAAACAAAACCGCAGAAAGAAGAGAAGGCAGGAGCGAGGCGCACGACAGAAAACGGGGCGGAGAAAGAGAGGGCACAGGAGCGGAAAAACAAGAAAGAGGGGAAAGCGGCCAGGAGGGAGAGCAGGAAGAAAGAAAAAGGGGCAAGAAAAAAGAGCAAAGGCACCAGAAAGCGGGGGAGAAAAAGAGAAGGGGAGGGGACAAGAAGACGAAGAACAAAGAAGAAAGCAAAGAGAGGAACAGAAGAGAGACGAAGAAAAACCGGGGAGGACAAGAGAAGAGAGAAAGAAAAGGCGAAGCGAAAGGGGACAAAAGGGAAAACGAAGAAAGAAAAAGGAAACCAGCAAAGCAAAAAACGAAGAAAAGAGAAGGGGAAGAAGAGGAGAAGGGAGGGGCAACAAAAGGGAGGCCAGGGAAAAAGAGCAAGAAGGCAGAGACAGAAAGAGAGGACGGAGAAGGGGCAGCAAAAGAAAACAGGACGAGCGAGAGAGAGGAGCAAAGCGGGCGACAAAGGAGGCGAAGGACGACAAGAAGGGAGCGGAACGAGCCGGAAAGGGCGGAGGAGAGAAAGACAGGGGGGGCAGAGGGAGGGAAGGGAGCGGGAGGAGAGAGAAGAAAAGGGGGAAAAAAAGCGGCGAAGGAAGCGAAGAAAGAGGGGAAGCAAAGCAGAAAAAAGGCGAAGGAAAGAGAGAACAAAACAAACGGGGCCCAAGCGGAGGGAGGACAGAAGAGAGGGCAAGAAAAGGCAAGGAAGAGACCGGGCGGAACAGAGGGAAGCAAAACAGGGAAGGAAAAGGAAGGAGGAAAGAAAAAGGGGCACAGGGAGGGAGAGAAACAAGGGAGGGGGGGAAAGCAGAGACCGGAAAAGGGACAAGAGAGAGAAGGGCAAGCAGGGGGACAAAAAACGACCGGGCGAGAGACCGGCGGGAAAAGGGGGCGAGAGAGGAGGCCACAAGAGGGGCGGAAGCGGGAAAGAAAGAGGGGAAAGAGGCGAAAGAGGGGACCGGAGCGACACGAACAGACAAAGAGAAGAGGCGGGAGAAAAACAAGAGCGAGCGAAGGAGGGAGCGGACCAGACACCGGGAGGGGAGAAAGCACAGAAAGGGACAAAAGGAGCCAAAGGGGAGCGACGGGCGCAGAAGGAGACAAAGGAGGCCAAGGAGGCGGAGGGAGAGAAGGGGCGAGGGGAAGGACGAAGGGAGGCGAGAGAAGGGGACAAAAGAGAGGCAAGAACGACGAAGAGAAGAGGAGGGGGAAAAGAGGCACCGAGGAGGCAGAAGGAAAGAGAACGGAGGAAGGCGAACAGGGAACGGAGGAGGAGGCCGGAGAGGCGGAGGAGCCGGCAGCGCGGCAAAACAAAGGGAAAGCGAAAGAACGGAAAAAGAGAGGGCGGAAGGAAGGAAAGCGGCGAAACAACGAAAGGGAGGAAAAGAAGCGAGGAGGGAGAAAAAACAGAGGAGAGAGAGACCAGAGCAAAGGAGAAAAGAGGGGGAGAGGGGGAGCAAAGGGGGCAACCGGAAGAGAGAGGAGGGAGGAGGAGAGGAGAAAAGGGGAGAGAGAAAGGGGGAGAGGAGGAACGGGGGAGGGAGAAGAGAGGAAGGGCGGGCGGAAGAGGGAAGGAAAAAGAACAAAAGGAGGCGGGAAGAAAGGAGGGAGCAGCGCAGAGGGGGGCACAAAGGAGGGGGACGAAGAGAGAGCCGGGCGGACCAGAAGAAGGGCGGGGACCACAGAGGGGACGGGAAGGAAGAAGAGGAGAAAGGGGAGAGGGAGAAGAAAGGAGAAACCAAGAGGAAAAAGGAAAAGCAAGGCGGAAAAAAAGAGGCCAAAAAAAGAAGAAAGAAAACGAGAAAGAGGAAGAAAGCAAAAGAGCAGAAAAGAAGCAAAGAAAGGAGAACGAACAAAGAGACGAGGAGGAGAGGGGGAGGGCCGAGGCAGAGAAGCGAAGAGCGGGCGGGGAGGAAGAGAGGGGGGGAGGGACAGCCAAGCAAAGGCGCGGCAGGGGAGGAAGGAGACGGAGCGGGGGGAGGGGGGGAGAGGCCCAAAAGAGGGAAGACGAGCCAGGCGAAACAGGAGGAAAGAAGAGAAGGGGGAGGAGAAAGGGGAAGGCGGGGAAAGAAGGCGAGGAAGGGGGCAGGCGAAGAGGAGGCAAGGGGAGGGAAGAGAGGAGGAAAGGGGGCAAACGGGAGGGGGGAGACGGCAAAACAAGGGGAGCCGCGGGCGGGGGAAGGGGGAAGGGGAGGGCGGAAGAAGAAAAGAGCAAAAAGAGGCAGCAGGAAAGGGGCGGGCGAGGAGCAGCCCAAGAAGGGCGACAAACAAGGAAAAGGGAGAGCGGCACAGAGCGGGGAGAAGGGGAGAAGAAAGACGAAAAGCAGGAGAGGAGGAGGAGAAGCGAAGGGGAGGAGGACAAAAACACGAGGAAACCAAGCGGAGAGGGAGAAGCCAGGGGCGACGGAAGCACAAAGAGGGAGCGGGACAGAAAAAGGAGCGCGCGGAAGGGCGCAGGGGAAAAGGCAGAAGAAAGAGGGGGCGGCGCAAAGAGGAGGAGAAAAAGCGGAGGCAAACGGAAACGGGGAGGAACGGAGGGAGCGCCAAGAGACGGGAAGAGAGCAAAAGGGAAGGAAGGACGGAGGAAGGCGAGGAACAAAAAGACAAACGGCCAGGGAAGGACAGAGGAAAGGAACGAGGAAGGAGCGACGAGGGGAACGAGGCGAAGAAGGAGCGGGGAGGGGAGAAAGGAAAGAAAAAGAGGCGGAAAAAACAAAGAGGAGGGCAGGGAGAGGCGAGGAGGGGCAAAGAGGCGGAAGGAGAGAGAGGCAAGAGAGGGAGAGCGCGGAAACAGACGGAGAGGGAAGAAGCAGAAAAGAGGGGGCCAAGAGGAGGAAGGGAGGGGGAGACGCGCGGAAAAACAAGAGGAGAGAGGGAGGGAGGACCAGGCGGACGACGAAAACAGAGCCCAGGAGAAGAAGGAGGGGGCCACACCAGCCAGCAAGGCACGGAGGGGGTAGACGCAGGGGACGCGGGAGGGGAAAAGGGAGGAGAGGGAACCCAGGGAGGAGAGGGACAGCGAGGAAGGGAAAAAAGGGCAGAAAAGAGAACGACAGGGCAAGAGCGGCCAGAGGGGACGCGAGGGGAGGAGCGGGCGACGAGGGGACAGAAGCAGGCGGGCGGCCACCGGGAGGGGAGAGAGAGGGCGGCGGAAAACAGAGGAGCCAGAGAAGCCCAGCGAGGAACAGAGGGAAGAGAGGGCAAGGGAGGGCGAGGGGCGGCAAGGGGGCCAGGCCGCGAGGGAAAGAGCCGAAAAGGGGGGCACAAGCGACGACAGGGGCACCAGCCAGAGGCACAAGGAGGCGCAAAACGCCGGGCAGGGAGGGAGGGGGGGCCCCAGACGGAGGAGCAGGGGAGCGGGGGAGGCGGAAGCAGGGGCAGAAAGCCAGCGCGCCGCGGGGGGGGCCGAGCGGCGAACCAGAAAGGCAGCAGAGGGGAAAACAGAGGGAGGCGGAGGCAAAGAGAAGGAGGGGCAGAGAGAGAAAGAGAGGGAAGAGAGAGAGCCAAGGACGAAGAGGGGAAAAGCCGCGCCGCGACCCGGAAAGCAGAGGGGGGGGAAGAAGAGGGGCGGGAAGGGCGACACGAAAAAGAGCAGGAGGAGAAGAGGGAACAGAGGAGAGAAGGACGAGGGAAGGGACGAGGGAAGGAACGGGCAGGGGGCGGGGGGGCCGCGAAGGCCGAAGGCAGGAAGGAAAGGGGGAGAGCGGACAGGAGCGGGGCGAGACAAAGAAGGGAAGAAACGGGGACGGGGGCCGAAGAGGGGCGGAAGCCGCGGGGAGAAGAAAAAGCGGGAGGAGGCAGGGGCAAAGGAGAACGGAAGCGAGCGACGGGGCGGGCAAGAGACAGAGGGGGGCGGCAGGCGAACCGGGAGGAGCAAGAGAAGAGGGGGGAAGAGGGGGGGGGAAGCAGAAAAGGAGAGGCGCCGAAGCAGCGAAGGAGGGGAGGCGGGAGGAGAACAGGAGAACACGCGAGGGGAAGCGAGACAGGGGCAGGGGGGGAGCAAGGCGGGGGAGGAGAAGCGAAAGAAAAGGGCAGGAGGAAGAGGGGGAGAGGGGCGGAGGAAGAAAGACCAGGAAAACAGGCAAAAGAAAGAGGAGAAACGGGGGGGCAGGCGAACAACAGACAGGGGGAACAAGGGAAGAAGCGAGGAAAAGAAAAGGGCAGACGAGGAGACGGCAAAAGGAAGAGAAGGCGGGCAAAGAAGGCCCAGGGCGCAGAAAACCGGCGCGGAGGGAAGCAAGGGGGCGAAGGGAGAGGAGGCACGAGGGGGGGAAGAGAAACAAAACGACAAAAAGCGACGGAGCCGGAAGAAACGGAAGCGACGGGGAGGGGCGGGACCGAACCAAAAGCGAGGCAGACAAGCAAGAGCGGCGAGGCGAGGACGAGGCCAGAAAAAGCGCAGAAGAGGAGCGGGGGAGGGAGAAGGGCGGGGCGGAGGGAGGAGCGGGGAGGGAGGAAGCGGGCGAGGGGAGGGAGGAGGGGGGGAAGCGGGGGACGAAGGGAGGGCCGGGGCAGAGGGGGGAGACGGGCGGCGAAAGCGAAACGGGCGAAGAGGCGGAAGGCACGGAAACGCGGGGGGAAAAGCAAGGCGGCGGGGAAGAAAGGAGAGCGAGGAGGAACAAGACGGGGGGAAAAAAGAGGAGAGGAGCCAGACGGGAGGAAAGAAGCCGGGGGGCGGGGGCAGGAAAGCGGAAGAAAGAACGGAAGAGAGGAGACAGAAAAAGGGCAGCAGCGAAAACGGGAGAGCGCCAAGGGGCGAAGAGACGAAGAAAGAAGAGAGCGGCAGGGGGAAAACGGGGAGAAAAAAGCGCCAAAGCGGGGCGCAGGGGAGCGGGGAGCGCGAGCAGAGGGGGGGCGCCAGCAGAGAGGCGGGAAGACAGGGCGGGGGGAGCAGCGGGCAGGAAAGGACGAAAGCGAGGGGAAGGGCGGGCGAGGGCCAGGGGGGGGACGAGAGGCAGGAGAACGAAGCCGAGCAGGAAGACGACGAAGGGCAAGGGGAGAAGGAAGACGGGCGAGGGCCGGCGGAAGAAGAGGGGAAGCGGGGAACAAAGCAGCGGCGAGGCGGAGGGCGGGAAGAGCGGGGGGAAAAGGAGCGAGCAAGCCAGGAGGACGGAAACGAGAAAAAGGCGCGACAGCAGCAGCAGGGGCAGAAGGGGGAGAAGGAGGAGCAAGGCGAGAAAAGGGGGAGAAGGGGGGAAAGGGCGGGGCGGGCGCCAAGAAAGGGGGAGGGGAAGAGAAAGAAGGAGAGAGCGCGGGGGGGCGCCAAGAAGAGGAGAGGGGCGGGCGGGGAGAGAAGGGAAAAGCGGGCGAAGCGGGCCAAGAGGGCGGGACAGAGGCAGACCAAGAGGGGGGAAGAAGAGAGCGCCAAAGGGGAAAGAAGGGCGAGAGCCAGGGAGGGGGGGAACCAGGCGGGCCAGGCGAGAGAGGGGAAAGGGGCAGGGAGCGGAGGGCCCAAAAGACCGGGGGAGCGAAAGAACGGGGAACAGGGGAGGGAAGAAGGCAGGGGCAGGCCAGGGGGGAGGAAAGCGGGGAAGACAGGGCGAGGCAGGGCAGGGGCGGGCCAGAGCGGAGGGAAGACAGAAGCGGGGGACAAGGGGGGGGGGAGCGAGGGCAGGCGAAGGGGGAGGAGGGGAGGCACAGAGGGAGGAGAGGCAGGAGAAGAGGGGGGCCAAAGGGGCGGAGCGCGACGAAAGAGCCAGGAAAGAAAGCGGAAAAAAAGGGAGGGAGAGAAAGAAGAAAGGCCGGAGAGGGAAGAGAAAGGCGGGGAGGAAGGCGAAGAAGGGGCGCCAGCGGGGAGAAGAGCGCGAGAGAGGAAGGGGGCGGGGGAGGAAAAGGAGACGGAAGAGCGGGCGGGAGAGGAAGGAGGGAGCGGGGAAAGGGAAGAAAGGGGGGGCAAAGAAAGGAGACGAGGCGGAAAAGGAGAGGGGCGGAGGGGGGGCGGGGAGGGGGACGGGGCGGGCGGAGGGGCAAGGGGGACAAGGGAGAGGCGAAGGGGCGGGCGCGCGGAGCGGGACGACAAGGGGGGCGGAGGAGCGAGGCGGGGAAGAGCGGGGCGGGCGGCGGGGGAGGCGGAGGAGGGGCACCGAAACGGAGAGGGGAGCAAAAGAGGGAGGGGGAAGGGGAGCGGGGGAGGGACAAGGGGGCGGGCGGAAGGAGAGCAAGACGGGAAGAGGGAACAGCGGGCGGGGGGGCAGAGACGGGGACAGAGCGGGAGCAGAAACGGGGGCGGGAGGGAGAAGAGAGAAGGCAGGAGCGGCGGGCGGCGGGGGGGGGGAAGAAACGGGAGAAGGGACGGGGGAAAGGAGCGAGGCCAGCAACGAAGGGGCCGGGGAGGGGGGAGCCAGGGAAAGGGGGGGACACAAGCAGCAGAGGGGGAGAAAGGGGAGGACGCAAAAGGAAAGGAGGCGGGGAAGAAGAGGGGGAGAAAAGGACGGGGGGGGGGAGGGGCCAAAGGGGGCAGAAGGGGCGGCGCCCCAGAGAGGGAAAGAACGAGAAGGAGCGAGGGCAGGAGGAGAGAGAGGAGAAAGAGGAACAGGGGGGCGCGCGAAGGAGGCGCGGAGAGAGAGAGGAGGGAGAAGAGGGGAAGCGGAAAGGACGGAGGAGGGGAACGGGGGGCCGGGCAACGCCAAGAGAGGAGGCAAGGGACACCAACAGAGAAGGCGGGACCAGCAGAGGCACAAGCAACAGAAACGGCGGGGGCGAAAGGGGCCAAGCGGGGGCCAGGCGGGCGAGGGGAAGAAAAGGGGCGACGAAGAGGCGGAAGAAGAAGGAGGAGGGGGAAGGGAGAGAGCGGCGGAGAGACGCCGGGCCACAGAAGGCAAGGCCGCGGACAAAAGGAGCAAGAGGGAAAGGCCAGCGGGGGGGAAAAGAGGAACACGGGGGGAGGGGCAGGGGCGGGGGAAAGAGGAAGGGAGGAGGGGCGGCAGGAGGGGCGACAGGAGCGAAAGGGAAAGAAGGAAGAGCACGGAAAAAGAGAGGAGCAGGAGGGGGAGGGGGAGACGCAGGCCAGGAGAAAGCGGGACGACGGCGGGCACGCAGAGAACCGGGGAAGAAGGGGCGAACAAAAGGGGCGAAGACAGAACGAAAGGGCGGAGAGCCAGGGGGGGGAAAGCAGCGCGGCGGAGGGGCGAGGGCCAGGAGGGCAGCAAGGGGGACAGAGGGAGAAAACGCGCACGGGGGGCAACACGAGCAGAGGCGGGCGGACGGCCGAAAAAACGAGGGGCGGGGCGGAGGGCGGGAGGGGAGGGGACGAAGGGGGGAGGGAGAGAAAAGAGGAGGCCAGGAGGGAAGAGGGGCAGGGGGAAGGAGGCAAGGGGGCAAGGGACCAACGGGCGGGAGGAAAAGCGGCGAAGGCAAGGGGGGAAGGGCGGGGGCGAGGAAACGCGGGGCGGGGGCCAGGCAAGGGGGGGAAGGGAGCAGAAGGGACGAAGGGGGGAGGAAAAAACAAGGGGAAACGAGGGGAGGAGAGAGAGGGAAGAGAGGGGGGGAGCGGAGGAGAAAAAGGCACGGCGGGCCGGGAAAGGGCGGCGGGGAAGAAGAAGGGAGACGGAGGAGGAAGAGGGAAGGGAGGGGCGCGGGGAGCGAAACCGAAACGAGGAGCAGAGGCGGGGCGGAAAAGGGGACCAGGGGAACGAAGAGAGCCAAAGGGCGGGGCGACGAGAGCCGCGAAGAAGCCGCCGGGGGGAACGAGAGGAAGCGAGGGGGGAGACGGGGGGGAGGGCGACGGGACGGGGGCGGGAGCGGGAAGCCAGGCAGCAAAAAGGGGGCGGGAGCGGCGGCAGAGAGACGGGGGAGGGCCAAGAAGGGAGGGAAAGCGCGGGAAACGAGCGAGAGACGGGGGGGAGCGGGAGGAGACAAGGGGGGGGCCAGCGGGGGAGAAAGGGCAAAAAAAGAGGGAGAGAAAGACAGGGAGGAAAGGCGCGAAGAGGGCGGCAGGGGAAGGGGGGGAGGAGGGGCAAAAAACGCAAGGGGCGGGGCCAGGGAGCAGAACGGGAAAAAAGAGCGGGCCAGGGGGGGCGGGCCAGGAGGCCGGAGGAAAACGAAAGGGGGAAGGGAGGGAAGAGGGGAGCGGCCGAAAGAAAGGAAGCAAAGAAGAAAAAAGAGAGGGAAAAAAGCGGGGGGAGGACACGGGGACGAGGCGAGAGAGAGGGGGGGAGCGGGGGCGAAGCGGGCAACGAAAGACAAAGGAGAAAAGAAAAAGAAGGAGGAGCCGCCGAAGAGGCCGAAGAAGAGGCCACCAACAAAGGGAAGAACAGGGCGGGAACGAAAGAGAAAAACACGCAGGAGCCGAGAAAAAACAGCAGGGGGAAAAACAAGAGGAGGCAGGAAGGGAAGAAAGAAAGGGGCGAAAAAGGCAGGGGGAGACGGAGGGGGAGAAAGGAGGGGACCGAACAAGGGGGCAGGAGAGGGGGCGGGGCGAGGAAGCGAAGGGGAGGCCAAGAAAAAAAGAAAACAGGGAGAAAAAAGAAAGGGAAGAGAGGGGGCGGGAACCAGAGGGCAGAAAGAGAGGGAGAAGAGACAGAGAACAAGAGCAGGACGGGGGCAACAAGGAAACCACGGAGGCCAGCGAGGAGGAGGGAGGGAGCGGAGGCGAGCGGAAAGGGAGAGGGGACGGCCGGGAGGCGGGAGAAGAAAGGGACGGACACAGAAGAAGGGAGAGGGGCCAAGAGGGAAAGGGGCGAAAAAGCCAGAAGAACGGCCGAAGAACAGGAAAAACAGAGAAGGAGGAGGCAGAAAAGAGAAAAGGGGGAGCAAAAAGAGAGAGAAGCGGGGGCAGAAAGAGGACAAGAGAAACGAGAGGGCAGGGAGGAAGGAAAGGGGGGAGGGCGAAGGGAGGGAGGCGAGAAGGGGAGGGGCGGGAGGGGAGCGAACAGAAAAACCCGAGAGGCGGAGAGGAGGAACGGCAGCGGCGAGAGGGACGGGAGGACCGCGAGAAGGAGAAGAAAAAGAAAGGGGCACCCGGGGGGAAAGAGAAGAAGGGCGCAAGAAGGCCCGGGCGGGCGGGGGGGGGAAGCGGGGAACGGGGCGCGGGGAACGAAGCCAGGCCAACCCAAGGCGGCGAGACGAAGAGGCCGGCGCAAGGGACGGGGGACGAGGGCGAAGAGAGCGCGGGCAGGGGGAAAGCCAGGGAGCGGAGCAAAGGGAAACGCGACGGACCACGGGGGACGAAGGCCGCGAGCGGCGAAGGGAGGCGCAGGGGCCAGGCCAGGAAGAGCGAAAGCAGGCGGAAGGGCACGCAGCCGGGGCACCGGGGGAGAAGGGGCGGGGGGGCAACAAGGCGGGGAACGGGGACGCCCAGGGCGGGACAGGGGGGGGCAAGAGGGCCAAGGCGGCGGCGGGAGAGCGGGGAGCCAGGGAGGGAAGACCAAGGGCAGAGACGAGCAGACCACAGCGAAGCAAGAAACGAGCAAGAGAGACGGCGAAGAAGGGAGCCCCCAGAAAAAAGACAGAGCGGCCGCGGACAAGCGCAAGAGAGGCCGGGAACCCAGCCCAGAGGGGGGGGCGCGGGCGGCGAAGCCGAGAGGGGGAAGGCCAAAGACGGAACAGAGCGGGGCGAGCCAAGCGCGGGGACCAGCGGGGCCAAGAGGAAAGGGAGCACCAAGCAGGGGGCAGGGGGCCGACGCAGAAGCGGGGGGCAGGGCGACGCAAAAAGGGAGGGACCCCGCAAACAGAAACGCCGGCGCCGAAAGCAGGGAGGGCAGGAGAGCGCGGAGCAGGGAGCCAGCCAGAAACAGGAAGGGAGGGGGCGGGAACGCGAAGGGAAGGGGGGAAACAACAGGAGAAGGGAAGGAGCCAAAGAGAACGAGGGGAGGAGGGGAAGAGAAGGCGGGGAGGCCGGAGAGGCGGGGCGGGCCCGGGGAAAGGGAAGAAGGACAAGAAGCCGGGGACGGCGGGAGCGGGGGGAGAAGAAGGGGGAGAGGGCCAGGAGGGGCAGGACAGCGAGGGGCCAGGGCGGCGAAGACGGGGGCGGCACCGGGGGGAAAAGCAGAAGCGAAGCCAGGAGCCCGAGCGACAACAAGGGGAGACCAAGGGCGGCGGCGAGGCGGGGGGCCAGGCCCGCCAAAGCCAGGGGGAGAAGGGCGGGCGGACAGGGACCAAGCCAAACAAGAACCGAAGGGGGGCGAGCGGGGGGAGGGGGAAACAAAGGCGCGGGAAGGCGGGAGAGGCAGGGAAGGGAGCGGAAAGAGCGCCCGCGGCGAGGGCGGCCAGAGCAGAGCGGGGGGCGGCAAAAAGCAGGACGCCCAGAGCAGGGGAAGAAAAGAGCCACAAGGGGGGGACCGACGACGAAAAAAAAACGAGCGGCAAGCGGGGGAGAAAGCCAGGCGACGCAGCGAAGAGGGCAAAAAGGAGGAGAAGGGCCGGGGCACACGCGAAGGGCAGGGGAGCAGAGGGGCGACGGGAGGGCAGAAAAAAGGGCGCCGGCCGAGAGGAAGAGAGACGGAGCACAAGGGGGGAACCGGGGGACCAAGAGGGGGACGGAAACGAGAAGGGAGGAGGCACGAGGGGCGCAGGGGGGCGGACAGAGCGAGCGAGCAAGAGGGGGAGGGCGAGGAAGACAACGGAGGGCAAGACGCAGAAGCGGGCGACACCAGAAGAAAAGCGAGGGGGGGGCGGCAAGAGGAGGCGCAGAGGAAGGAGAGGAGGGAGGAGGCAAGGAGAAAGCAGAGAGGAGACGGAAGAAGGCGCGAGCAGGGACGGCGCGAGGGACCACGCCGGCGGGCGGAGAGAGAAGCGGAGCGGCAAGAGGCAAAGAGAAGGCACAGACGGAAGGAAGGGAAGGGGCCGAGGCAGCCAGGGCAAAGAGAGGCGGCCCCGGGACGCGAGAAACACGAAGAGCCGCGAGCAAAGGGAAGACGGCGAAGACAGGCAGAGGACAAGCGGCGACAGAGGGAGCAAGGAGAGCGCGGGGAGAGGGACGGGGCCGACCAAACCGGCAAGACGGAAGGGAGGGGGACGAGCGGGGGCGCGCACAGAGGCGGCAAGCCGAGGAGCGGCGAACAAAGCAGCAAAGCCAGGGGCGGGGAGAAGGAGACAAGAGGCGGCAGAAGGCAAGGGGGCGGCAAAACCACCACAAACGACGGCGCCCAAGACAGCAAAGAAGAGGACAGCGGAGGCGGAGAAAGCAGGCAAGGCGGGGAAAAGCGGGACGGGGCACCGACGACAGAGCCGCCGCAGCCGGCGCCCGCAGGGGGGCCGCCGGCGGCGACACAAGCGACACCGCCGGAGCCGGGGGAAAGAACGGCGGCAGGCCAAACGGCGGCGGAAGGGGAAGCGGGGAGGGGAGGGGAGCGAGAAGGGGGGGAGCAGAAAGCCCGGCAAGGGAAAGGGGCGAGCAGGGGCGGAGCACAGCCAAGCGGCAACACGCGGGGGCCACGGCGGGCCAGGGCAAGAGAAAGGGGACAGCGGGGGGGAGACGGACCGAGCCCACCCGGGCCGGAGACGGCGAGGGGCACGCAAAGACCGCCGCGGAGGGAGGAGGGAGGGGAACAAACGGAGGGGCGGGGGGAGAAGAGGAGAAAAAAGGAGGGAAGGGGAGAAGGGGGGGGCCAAGCAAGGGAAGAAAGAGAAGAGAGGGGCGGGAGGGAAGAGAAAAGGACGCGGACAACCGAGAAGGAGGAGAACAGAGCGCGAGAGGGGGCGCGAGAGAAAGGGGAGAAGGAGGAAAGAGAAGAGGCCAGGGCGCAGAGGGGGCGGGGGCGGCAGGGGAGCAAACCGGGGAAAGGCACAAGAAAAAGAGCGAAGAGAAAAAAGAAGGGAGGGAGAGGAGCGAGGGGAGGGGGCAGGGAAGAAAGGGAGAGAGAGAGAAACAGAGGGGGGAGAAGACAAACAAAGAAGGCGGGAGAGAGGACGAGGAGAAAACCCGCGCGGGACGAGGGGCAGCGGGAGCACCGCGGGGGCGGCGAGCCAGGGGAGAGGAAGGGGCAGACGAGGGACGAAAGGAGAAAAGGAACGGAACCAGCCAGAACGAGGGAAACCGGGGCCGAACAAAGGCACACCGAAAGAACACAGCCAGACGACAAAAAAGCCGAAGGAAGCGACGAAGGCGGGGGGGGCCAGGCCAGCCCGGAGGCAGACGAAGAGGGAAAGAGAGAGCAAAGAGGAACCAAGGAAGGAAGGCCCAAGGGGCGGGAGGAGCCCAGCGCCAAGAAGAGCCCCAGGCGGCGGGAGCCCAGACAGCACCAGAAAGAAGGCCGAGAGGGAAGAAAGGAAAGCCCAGGCCAAGAAGGCGAGAACGCCAGGAAGCGAGCGGAGGGAGGAAAGAGACGCGGGAGAAGGCAAAAGAGACGAAGGGGGAAGAGGCAGAAGGGGGAAGAGAAAGAGGGGGGGGGGACAGAAACGGCGCCAGGGCGAGGGGCAGCGAGACGGAGGGGAAGAAAGGGACGGCGAAGAAAGAACCGAACAAGAGGGCCCCAGAACGGAAGAGCAGCAGACGGACAGGCAGCAGAAGCCAAGGAGAGGGGAAAGCGGGCACCAGGACGGGAGAGGGGGGCAGGGCGGGAGGAAGGCCGAAAGGGGCAAAGGGAGAGGGGAGCAGCACACGGGGGGCGAGGAGCGCGGCAAGCCAAGCGGGGGAAGGGGCGGGGCCAAAAAAAGAGAGGCGAAGGCGAAACGCCAGGCGAGGAAGAAAGAAGAGGCAGAGAAAGGACGGAAGGGAAGAGGAGCAGAGAGGAACCAGCGAAGGAGGAAGAACGCAGGAAGACCAACAAAACCGACAAGCAGGGCGGGGGGGAAACAAAACGGAGGGCAGGGGACGGGAGAGGGGGAAAGGAGCCCAAGACAAAAGACGGAGGAAAAGAAAAAGAAGGAAGCAGAACGCAAGAAAAAGGGGGCGAAGAGACGAGGGGGCAGAAGAAGGGGGGCGGGGAGAAAAAGACAGGGAGGGAGAGAGGGAGAGCAGAGCCCCGGAGGAGAGCACGGAAGAAAGGGGAAGACGAGAGACGAGGGAGAGGAGAGAGGAGCGAGGCAGCAAAAAAGGGGCGGGAGGAGCGGGGGAGGAGAGGGGCAGAGGAGAGGACGAGCGGGGCAGGGAAGGAGAAGAGAGGCCGAGAAGGAAAGAAGAGAGGGCGAGGGGGAAAAGGCCGCCACGCGGACGCGAACCGAGAGGCGGGAGCAGGGGGCCGAAGACCAACGGGGCGACCAAGGGCACCAGGGCGGCGGGGAGAAGAGGAGACCAGCGGACGCGAAAGGAGGGCAAGACGGGAGAAAGGCGGGGGGAAAGACAGGGGGGGAGGGGAAAGGGAGGACCGGGCAAGCAGGAGGGGCCCCAAGCAAAGGAGGCCAGGGAGGGGGGGCGAGGGGGAGGGGGCGGGAGGAGGGCGGAGCGGGAAACGGGGGCAGGGAGGGGGACGAAGAGCGGCGAAAACGGCGGAAGGCGGGGGGGAGGGGCGGCAGGGGGAAAGGGGGAGGGGGCAAGGGAGGCAGCAAGACAGGGCCGCGGCGCGGGGGCGAAGGGCGAGGCGCAGCGAAAAAGCAAGCCGAGAGGAAGGAAACGGGAGCGGGGAGGCGACGCAAAGAAGGGGCCGGGCAGGAACAGAAGAAAGGCCGGAGGGACAGACGGGAGACGAGGGGGGAGGGGGAGGAGAGAAAAGGGGAGGGGGGGCGCGGGGGGGAAGGGAGAGGCAGCGGAGGCAGACAAAGGCCGAGGCACGCGAAGGGGAACAGGCGCAGGCCGGAAAAAGCGGGGAGGAGAGGCAGCCGCGGGGCCGAGGCGAGGACGGCGGAAGAGGGGGGCAAAGAGGAGGAGAGGAGCGGGGAAAAGGGGGAGCGGCAGGAGGACAAGCCCGAAGGAAGGAAGGCCCCCACAAGAGAGCGGGGAGAGGGGAAGAGCCGGAGCCAGAGGGGCGGGCGGGAGGAAGAAGGGCAGAGCGAGGGGGACGCAAACAGGGCACGAGGCGCAACAGCGAGGAGAGGACGGAGGGGAGGACGCCAAGGGAAAGGAAACCGCGCAAAGGCAAGAACGGAGGAGAGAGAAGCCCGGGAGAAAAAAAGGGCACCGGAAAGAGAGACGCAGACGGAGAAAAGGGAACGGCGGAACAGACAAAGGCAGGGAACAACGGAAGGGACCGGCGCAAAGGCGGGAGAGGAGGGAGCGAAGGACAGGGGGAAGCAGAGAAGAAAAGAGGGCAGCCAGGGGAGAAGAGGAAAGGCGAAGAGAGGAGGGGCGGGCGCCGCAAGGGACCAGCGGGGAGCGCAAGGCGGGACAAAGAACGCAAAGGGCGCGGAAAGGGCGCGGAGAAACCCGAAGGGGAGGGGGAGGGGAAAGCGGGAGAAAGGGAAGGGAGGAAGAGGGAGGAAGAGGGAGGAGCGGAGAGGCGCGAGGCGCGAAAAGAAGGGCAGGAGAAGAAGGGAAGGAGGAGAGAGGGAAGAGAGCGGACGAGCGAGACGCAGAGAGAAGAAAGAAGAGAAGAAGAAGAGACGGGCAGAGGAGAAAGCCGGGCGCAAGGCGGAGGGGAGGGGAGAAAAGACAAGGGGGAGGCGGGGGAACCCAACAAGAAAAAGAAGACCAAGGAAGACGAAGGAAGAGAAAACGGCGAGGGGGCGACAGAGCGACAGGCGAGGAGGGGGGGAGGGAGAGGAAAGGAGGAAGCGGGGAGAGCCGGCGAGGAAGGAAAAGACAAGGCAAGGAGACGCGACGAGGCACCGCCGGCAGAACAAAGGAAAGCGGGGAAGGGAACGAAAGAAAAGGGCCCAGAGGAACGCGAGCGAGAGAGGAGCAGGAAGAAAAGCCGCGAGCGGAGGAGAAAAGCGGCCAGGGGAAGAGGGGCCGAAGGGACGAAGGAAGGGCCCGGGAAGCGAAGAAACCGGGGAACGAGGAGGGGCAAGGGCCGCGGGCCAGGGCGAGGGGCAGGAGAGAAAGGGGGGACGGGGGAGGGAGAAGCGAGACAACCGAACGGCGGAGGGAGGGCGGACGGAAAAGAGCCGGGAGAGAGAAGAAAGCAGAAAAGAGAGAGGCGGGCCAGAGGAGGGGAGACGCCAGCAGGGGGAGCGGGGCGGGGACGGGGGGGGCCAAGAAGAAGGAGGACGGGGAGAGGGAGGGGAGAGGACGGCGAGGGCGGGGGCAGGGGACAAGAAGGGGACGGACGGGGGAGGCCACAACAGGGGCCAGCGGGGGAGAGGGAGGACAGGAGAAGGAACGGGGGGAGAAAGAGAGGAGGGGGCCGGAAGAGGGGGGGGACGAGAGCACGGGCGCGGAGAGGGGAGACCGACGACAAGGGGGCCGAGGAGGAGCAAAAGGGGGGGGAGAGGGACAGCCACAAGGAGAAACAGAAAGGCAAGAACGAACAAAGGGGGGAGAGAGAAAAACAAAGAAGAGAGCGAGGAAAGGGGACCAGAAAACAAAAAAGAGAGGAAAAGAGAGCAGAACCCCGCCACGCCCAAGGCCAGCCGAGGAGGGAGAGCAGGGGGAGCGAGGCGGGCGGAGAAAGGAGCCCGGAGCGCGGGGGAGGGCAGGGGAGGAGAGAACGGAAGAAAAGCGGCGGGGGGAAACCAGGGGGGCAGGGAGGGAAAAAAAGCAAAAGAGGAGACAGGCAGGGGACAGGCAGGGGGAAAAGGGGCAGAAAAAGGGGAACAGAGGAGGCGGGGGGGAGGCAACACGGGCGGGAGAAGAAGGGCGGCGGAAGACCAAAGCAAGGGAGGAGGGGGGCCCGGGGACGAGGAAAAGCGGCGGGCAAGGGGGGCAGGAAGAAGAAAGCGAGGGGAAGGGGCGAAAAGAGGAGGCAGGGGAGCGAGGCAAAAGACAGAAGAGGCGCGGGGAGGAGACGCAAGCGCAGAAGGCGCGAGGCAGGGAGGGCGGCAGAACCAAGGGGGAAGAGAAGGGAAGGCGGGAGGGGCAAGGGGGCGGGGAGGGCGAGAGAACGAGAGAAAAGAGAAAAAAACGCGCCAAACGGACGCCGAGCGCCGGCCGGGGAGGGAGGAACGGCGAGGGAGCAGCAGAGGCACAAAGCACGCAGGGGAGGGGGGGGCAAACCGCGCGGGCGGGGAGGAGGCCGCGGCGACACACAGGGCGGCGCGGCGACCGGGCACCGAGCGGACAAAAACGGCGAGGCGGGCCGGGACCGCGGGGGGGGGGGGCACGCAAAAGCCACGGGCAGGGGGGGGCGAGCAGGGCGGAGACGGCAGGCAGAGGGACGGGGGGAGGGGGGGAGAGCACGCAGCGGGAGGGGGGCGGCCGACGGAGAGGCGGGCAGCAGGGAGCCACGCCGCACGGGGCGACCCAGCGGAGACCGGGGGCACGAGAACGGGGACACCAGCGGGGCGGCCCGCCCGGGCCGCGCGGACGAGGGAGAGGGCCGCGCAAGGCGCGAACGCCGGCACCGGAGAGGGACCAAACGGGCGCACGACGGGCGGAACCCAGCGCACGGACCGCGGGAAGGGGCGAACAGCCCAACCCGGGGCACGGACGACCGCGCCAGGGGGCGAAGAGCCGACAGCGAGGGGCCAAACCGGCCCGGCGAGGGGAACGCGGGGGGAAGAGCAGCCGGGGCACGGGGGGGAGCACAAAAGCGGGGAGCGGGGGGGCGCCAGGGGCCCAGGAGGGCAGACGAGGGCAGCAACGGGGCGGCGCGGAGGGGGAAGGGAGGGCGCAGGGAGGGAGAAGAGAGGGAGCAAGGAACGCCAGCAAAGGGGCAGAACGGGGGCCAGAAAGGGCGAGACAAGGAGACGGGGGGCGGGGGGGGCCAACAGGGAAGAGGCCACGGGGCGCGCAAGCCGGCACAGAAAGAAGCGAGGGCGGGCGGGGAAAAAGCGGGGGAGGGAAGGGGGGAAACAGAAAGGGCAGACGAAGGCGGGGAAAAGGGGCGGGGCACGCGGGGAGAGAGGAGGGGGAACACAGCCGCACGCGCGAGGCGGGGAACGGGCGCGGGGACGGGGGGAGGGACACAGGGGGGGCAACGAGCGGCGCGGCAAGGGAGCAGAGCGGGGGGGGAAGCCGGAGCCGGCCGGGCAAGGCACCCAGGGGAGGGCCGGCGGGGGACCACGAAGCGGGACAACAGAACGCAGCCCGAGAGGAACGGGGAGCCGGGGAGCGACGGCCCGGCCACGCGGAACCGGCGGAGCACGAAGGCCGACGGGCGGCCCGGCGCGACGGGGGAGGCGCGCAGGCAAGCGCCCGGCGGCCGGGGCACGCGAAGGCGGAGGGCCGGCCAGCCGGAGGAAACCGGGGCACGCCGCCGGGACCCGGGGGGAGGCCGACGCCCCAGAGAAACGGGCGACCGGGGACGGGCCCCGAGCCGGCGGCGAGGCAGAAGGGGAGAAGCCGAGCCCGGCGAGGGGGGGCGCGCAGCGGCGGCGCGAAGGGCCCCAGAAGGACACCGGCGGCGCCGCCCACCGAGACGGCGCAAGAAGGGCCCAAACCCCAGCCCAGGGAACAGGAAAGCGGCAGAGGGGCGGGCGGGCCAGGGGCAGGGAGGCCGCAGCGGCACAGACAAGGCGAGGGCACCGAGCCGCGCGCCGAGACAGGGCCCAGAGCGGGACGCCGGGCGGGCGGGGCGGAACGGACCCGACAAGGAAGGGCGCGACCGGAGGACCGGGAGAGGGACGGCCGCCGGGCACCGGGGCGGCGGGCGCCAGCGGGCCCGGACGCGAGGAACCGACGGCCGGAACCGGCCGGCACGGGGCAGGCGGCAGCCCCCAGACGGCGGCGGGCGACGGGGCGGAGACCGGGGGGGGGGAAACAGGCGCCGGGGCCGGGGCACGGCGGCCCCCCAGAGGGGGGCACCCCGGCGCCCGAAGGGACGGGGCCAGCGGGCCGAGGGCCGGAGAGAGAGGGGGCGCGCGCCCCGAGGGAGGCGCGACCGACCCACCGGGGGCGGGGGCGGGGACAGGGGCCCACGGGCCGGGCGGCGCGGGGCAAAAACCAGAAGGGGGGGCCGGGAGCGGCGGAAGAGCGGGGCGGGGAGCGGGGCAGCAGCGACGGCGGACCCGGAGGGGCCGAGGACGCAGGGGGGGGCCCGGGAACCGAGGACCAGGGGGCGGCGAGCGGAGCCGCCGCCGGCCCGCGGAGGGCCAGCAAGGGGCAGGACAGGAAGCGGGACCGGGGGCCAGCGACGGCGCCGGGCGGCGGGAGCGGAGGGCCGGACGCACCCGCCGGGGACGAGCCGGGCGGAGGAACCCGGGGGGGGCGGGGCAGGGGAGGCGCACCAAGGGGGCGGGACGCAAGCCGACAGGCGCACGGCCGCGGCGGCCACACCGGGGGGCACGGAGGCGGCGCCCGAAGGCGGAACGCGCCCCGACCGAGGGCGGGGAGAGACAGCCCACAGCGGCGGCAGACCGCGGAGGCCCGGGCAGCGGCGGCGCAAGAGCGCGCGAGCAGGGAGCGAGGACGCACGCGGGCAAGGGGGGCGGCGGCGAGGCAAACCGCCGGGCGGGCGGGGCACGCGCACCGCCGGGGCCACGGAGCGGGCAGGGAGGGGCCGGAGCGGGGGGGCGGGGCGGGGGCCCGCGCGACGAGGAAGCGGAGCCCCCACCGGCGCACGGGCGGACCAAGGGGCGGACCGAGGAGGCAGAGGGGGCCGCGAGGGGGGACCGCGGGCGCAGCCCGCACCGAAACAGGGCGGGACCCCGAGGGAGGCGAGGCAACCGCGGCGCCGCAACGCAGGGCGGGGAGAACCAGCGAGCGCCGAGGGCGAGGGGCAGGGCACCCCGAACCACAACGCAGCCGCGGAGGGGCAACAGCAGGCGGGGCGGACCGCCACGGGGCGGCACCCAAGCGGCACCCGGGCCAGGGGGAGAGCACCCGGGGGCGGGGCCAGAAACAGGGACAGGCGCCCGAGAAAGACGCGCGGGCGCGACGGCGCCGGAAAACCGGAACCAGGCCACGGCCGAGAAGGCGCCGGCGCAGGCGGCAACAGGCACGCGGGCAGAGAGCCCAGGCGCCGCCCACGGCGGGGAGGCGGACGGGGGCAGGGGCGAGGGCACGCCCCGAGGGGGGGGCGGGGCACCGGGCCCGCACGGGACGACGGCACGAGCGGGCAGCCAGGAGGAGGGAGCCGGACGAGGGGGGCCGCGCGGAGGCACACGGGGGGCCACGGGCCCCAGGCGACGCGGGGGAGAGCGGAAGCGAGAGGGACGGGCGGCGACGGGACGAGCACCAGCGAAGGGGCAGGAGGCAGCGGCGGCGCCGAGGAACGCGGAACGCGGGGCACGCGCCCACAACCCCGCGGGCGCGGGGGAGGCGGGGCCCAGGGCGCGCGCCACGACGCAGGGAAGCGCGGGGGCGGGCGGGGCCGCGGGCGACGAAGAGGGGCAGGGCGCCAGGGGGGCGCGGGCCGGCCGAGGGAGGCAGCAGACAGGCAAAGAGGGGCCCCGAGGCGGGGAGCGCCGGAGCAAGGCGGGGGGCAGCGCCCCGAAGCAGGGCGGCGAGGGCGACGCCCGGCGGCGGCGCGGGAGGCCGAGGGAGCCACCAGAAGCCCGGCGGCAGGGGAACCGCAAGCAGGGCAACAGGGCGCAACAAAGCGAGAGGGACGACAAGAAACGAGAACGCAAGGGGGGGCAACAGCCAGCGACGGGGGGGCGGGAGAGCGGGGGCCGGAGGGGAAGCAAAGCGCGAGCGGCGGGAGGGAAGCGGACGCGAACCGCGGACAGCCGCCACAGGGGAAGGAGGCGGGCACGCCGAGGGCGAGGGCAACGAGGAGAAGCGAGGGGGCCAGCGGGGCGGAGAGGCGCCGACGGCAGGCAACGACGCCCCGCCGAACACAGCCGACAACGCGCAGCGGACGGGGCGCGCCAAGGGGCCACGCGGAGGGAGGCCGGCGGAGGAACGGGGGCAACAAGAGGGCAGGGGCCCCGCGCCGACCCGCACGGGGCAGGGCCAGAGGGCAGGGGCGCGAGGGGCGGGCGGGGACCCGGGGCGAACGACAAGAGGAGGCCCGCGGGGGGGAGCGCGGAGGGGCGGCGAGGGGGGAGGAGGGGAGCGGGCCAGGGCGGAGCACGCCGAAGAAGGGCAACGGGGGCGCGGAGGGAGGAAGAGAGAGAGGAGAGCAAGCGGGGCGCAAGGACCAGCGCAAGGCGCGGCCCGAGGGGCGACAGGGGAGAGAACCCGAGGAGAGCCGCCAACGCCAACCGGAGGCCAGGGACGACCCGGCAGAGGGCGAACCAAGGGCCCAGCGGACCGGGCCGGCACGCGGGAGCACACACCGGGAGACAAGAGGCAGAGGGAGAAAGGGCAGGGGCCAGGCCGCCGCCCCAGGGCGGGGAAGAAGGGAGCCAGCGGGGGCGAGAAAGAAGACGAGCAGGACCGCGGAGCAAGCGAAGCGGCCAACCCGCAAACGCAACGACCCAAGGGCAAGGGCGGCGCGCGACCAACGGAGCGAGACCCCCGGCAAACCAAAACAGCAAGCAAGAGGAGGGGCACGAGGGGAGCCAGGAGACCCCCGGGGGGGCAAGCCCAGAAGCCGCGGGAGCGACGACGCAAAAAAAAGAACGCCACGAGGGAAGGGCACGAGAGGGCAGCCCAGCCAAACAACGAAGGGAAAGAGGAGAGGACGAGGGGGGGAAGGGGGAGAGGCAGGCACAAGGCCAGAGAAAAAGGAAAAGAGAGGCGAGGAGAGAGAAAGAGAAAAACAACCGAGGAGGACCAGCGAGGAGGACCAGGCGACGAGAAGAGGGCGGAAAGAACGGAGGAGGGGGGGAAGAAAAGGGAGAAAAGAAAAAAAGAGGGGGCCAGAGGGAAGCCAAGGAGGGACAGAGCAGAGGGCACCCACCCCAAAAGAGGGGGGGAAAGCGGCGAGGGGGCCAGACAGGGGGACCACAAAACACGGAGGAGGGGGCACGACGAAGGGGGCGGAGGGGGGGCGGGACCAGAGAGGGAGAAGGGGGGGACGGCGGGAGGAGGGCAGGGGGCCACGAGAGCGCCGGGGGGGAACGCGCGAAGCGGGGAAACAAAGAGCGCGCGAGGCCGCCACAGAGACAGCCAGCGAAAGGGGGGCGCCACGCAGGGGGAGAAACCAGGGGGGAGAGCGCCGGCGGAGGCGAAGGGGAGAACCGCGGCGGGGGCACGGGGGCAAGAGAAGAAGAAGGCAACGGGGGAAAGGGGAAGGGGAGAGGGAGGAAAGGCAGGCCACGGGAGGGCCGAACGAGAGAAGGAGGGGGGAGGGGAGGGCCGGGGGGGCAGACGCAAAAAACAAGCGACGGCGCGAGAAAAAGGGGGCGGGGCGGGCACGGCAGGGGAAGGGGAGGCGGGGGGCAAAAGACCGCAGGGCGGGGCAGGAGCGGGGAGACAAAAGGGGCGCGGGCAAGGCAGGGGCGGGGGGACGACGAAGACGGGGGCGAAGGAGGGAGGGAGAAGACAGACAAAAGGGAGGGCAGGGGAAGGGGGGGCGGGAGGGGGGGCCAGGGGGGAGAGGGGGGAGGGGGAAGGGGGAACGCGGGCGGGGGGAGGGAGAGAGGAGGCGGGCCCCCCCGGGGCGGAGGGGAGAAGGGAAGGGGGGGGGGCGGGAGCAGGCGCGGCGAGCCCAGGAGGGAGCGCGAGGCAGAGGCAGGACGGCGGAGGAGAGGGGAAGGAACAGGCGGGGGGAGCAGGGGCGAGAAGGGGGAGGACGGGGGGGGCAAAAAACGGGCGGGGGCCAAAGAGCAGAACGGCAGGGAGAAGGAGGGGACCAGAGGCGGGGCGGGCGAAGCGCGGGCGGGCAGAGGGGGCGGCGGCACACGCAAGGGCAGGGGGGAAACAAACAGGACCACGGAGGCAAGACGAGGCCCCAGGGAGGGGGCGAACCGACGACCAAGCGAGGAAGAGGCGAAAGCGCGACCACGGAGCGACGGAGGCACACGAGCACACGAGAGAGGAGAGAGCGGCAGGCCAAGGAGGGGCCAGCGAAGAAGGGCGGGAACAGAGGAAGAGCGAAAACGAGGGGGGAAACGAGGGGGGGGAGGGGAGGGAGGCAGAAAGGAAGAACCGGGGAGGAGGGGCGAAGAGGGGGGAGGGGGGGGCGGCCCGGCCCGAACCGAGGAGACCGGGCGGAAGGGGAAAAACAGAGGCCGCGGCGGGAAGGGGCCAGGCAGGAAGGAGGGGGAGGGCGGCGGGGAAGCCGCGGAGGGCCGGCGGCCACACACGGCGGGAGGCGGAGGCGACAGCGGGCGCAAGGGGAGAACGGGCGCGCCGGGGGCCAAGAGAGAAGAAAGAGGAGGGGGGGGAAGACAACAAGGGGGGCGGAGCGGAGGCCGGGAGCAAACAAGAAGGGGGAGGAAGGCGGACAAGAGCAGAAAAGAGGGGCGGGGAGAGGCGAGCGGGCGGGCAGAAGAGGAGGGGAGGAGAGGCGGCGGGGGCCCGCCGGCCCCGGGGGGGCGGGGGAGCCCAGCCGGGGGGGGCGCCGAGCGCCAGCGAGGCCAGGGGGGGCAGACGAGGGGCCAGACGGAAGCAAAGCAGGGGACCACGCAGAGGGAGAGCGGAGAGAGAGAAAGCCAAAAAGGGGGGCGGAAACGGGAGGGCGCGAAGACGGCGGGGAACCGCGAGACAACGGGACGGGAGGCGGACAGGGGGGACAGGGGAGGGACACGCGGGCAGGGCAAGCGGCGAGCAGAGCGCCCGCAAAGGGCGAGAGCAGCAGCAGAGAAGGAAACGGGGAGGACGCGGGCACCGAGAGCAACGAGACGCGCGAGCGCGGGCAGGAAGGCGAGGAGGGGACGAGGGGAAGGGGGAGAGCACGCGACAGGGGGGGGCGGCGACCAAGCAGGGGGGGCGGGGGGAAGAGAAGGCAGGGACGGGGGGCGAAGAGGGGCAAGGGACGGAGGCGGGAGGGGAGGGGGAGAGCGGGGCGAGAGGAGGCGCAAGGGGGGGAAGCGGGGGGGGGGGGAACGCGAGAAACAGGGGCGGGAGAAAAGAACAGCAAAGCAGACAGGAACGGAGAGGAAGGAAGAGGAGAGGGGGACGCGGAAAGGGAGACGAGAACCAAGGCAGGGGGGAGGAGGACGAGGGGCCGAACGCAAGGGGGCCGAAGGAAGCAAGGCGCAGGCGGGGGGCCAAAAAGAAGCACAAGGCGACGAGAGAAAGAGGGCAGGGGAAGACGAAAGCAAAGGGAAGCAGCCAAAGAGGGGAGAGGGGGGAAGAGACGGGCGAGGAGGGACGGGAACCCCCGACGCCGCGGGGCGGAGCCGCGGGCGCGAAGCCGCGGAGCGACACGCCCGGAGGGACGGGGACGGACAGGACGGGGGAAACAAAGGAGAGCAGACAGGCCGAGAGAGAACAAGCAGACCCGAAAAGGAAGAGCCCCACAGGGACGAACAGCAAAGAGAAAGCGGGGGCAGACGACAAAAGGAGGCGAAAAGGCCGACGGGAGACGACGGCACGAGACGGGACAGGACCGAACGGGACGGAACAGGACGCAGAAAGCCAAGCGACGCAACACGCCCAGAGACAGACGCAAAAAAAAAACAAACAGGGCGCGAGGGGGGGGAGACACAAAACCGAGGGGCGGGGGAGAGGAACAGGGGGGGGAGACAAAACGGGGGGCGGGGGACAGCGGGGCGAGGAGAAAGGAAGGGGCGCAAAAAAAAGGGGGGACCGGGAAAAGAGCGGAAGGCGCAGGAAGGGGGAGCAAGAAGAGGACGGCGGGAGAAGCGGCGGGGAGCAGACGGGCGAGGGGAGCACAAGGGAGAGCGGGGGAAGAAGAAAGGAACAAGGGCAAGAGAGGAAGGGGGAGGAGGGAGGACGCAGAAGGGGGGCACAAAGGGGGCAAAAGAAGCAGAAAAAAAACGGGGGACGAAGAAGACGGGGGGGGCAAGGGCGGGGGGAGAGGGGGAGGGGGCAGCAAAGACGAGGGGGAACGAAGCAAGAAAGAAGGGCGGAGGGAAGGGGGGGGCAGGGGGACAAAACGGAGAGGAGGAAGAAACGGGGGCAAAGAAGACGGGGGGGGCAAGGGGCCCAGCGCGGCGAGCAAGACAAAGGCCGCGGCAAGGAGGAGGGGGAGGGAGGGAGGAGGCAGGAGAAGAGGACAGAGGAAGGAGAGAGGACGGAGGACGGAGAAGCAGAAACGGAGAAGAAGACGAACCGAGAGAGAAAAGAGGCGAGGCAGCGCGAAGAAGAAAAAAGGAGGGGAGGAAAGCAGAAAAGGGCGGCAGGAGCGAAGGCGAGAGAGGGGACCAGCGGGGAGGGCGAGGAAGGGCAAAGAACGGACAACGACAAGGGAGGGGGAAAAGAAGGGCGAAACGAGGACAGGGGGGACACGGGCGACACGAGGCCCGAAGAAGCCAGGGAGGAGCGGAGCGGCCCGGCGAAAGCAGGAAAAAAACGGGCAACAACAAGGCGGCGGGGAAAAAGGGGGGCCAAGGGAAGGGGGGGGGGGCAGGGGCAACAGGGGCGAAACCAGGGCCAAAGAAGGGAGGGGAACGAAGCAGGGGCGGCACCGGGGCAGGGGCCCCCCGACCAGCGCGGAACCGGGCCACACGAGAGAAGCCGCCGGGAGAGAGAAAGGCCCGCCGAGGGGAGCGAAGGAGGGGGCCAGGGGGAGCGGCCGGCAAGAAGGCCACGAAGGAGGGGGGACAAGGGGGACAAAAGCGCCGGGGGCAAGAACGGGCCAAGACGGGACCGACGGCCGGCGAAGACCAAGGCACGGAGAAGGCACGAGGGCGGGGGAAAGACCAAAGCGCGCAACGAAGGGGCGGCGGGGAGGAGGAGGAAGCAAGGGGAGGAGAAAGCAAGGAAGGCGCAAGGAGAGGAGAGGGGGCAAGAACAGGAACAGCGGGGCAAGGACGGAGCGGACGACCGGAGGCGGAGCAGCGGGAGGGGAACCCACGACCGCCACCACCCCAAGAGGGCACGCGACCAAGCGGCGCGAGGCGCCGGAAAGGAGACGCGGAGAGGGAGGGGAGCGGGCAAACCCAGGGGGGAGCAGCACGGGGAGGGAGCGAAGAAAGAGCAAGAAAAAACACAGACACACCGAAGGGGCCCAAGGGGGGAAAAAGAAGCAAAACAACGAGCCGACGCGGGGCGAGAAGGCAAACCAAAGAGACAACGGAGGGCAAGAGAGGAGCAGCCAAGGGGAGAGGCAGAAGAAAGGGAAGGGAAGGGGCGGGCCGGGACCAGCGGAGGGAACGGGACCGCCGAGGGCACAAAGAGGCGGAGGGGAGGGACAAGGACAGGCGAGAGAGAGAAAAGAAGGACAAAGCCGGGGGCCGGAGGGGCAGAGGAAACACGCCAAGCCAGCCCGAACGGGGCGGGGAAACGCGGGGGCGGGGACAAGACGGCAGGGGGAGCCCGGGGGAAAAAGAGCGCGGCGCCAGGGGAAAAACCGGACGGAACAAGGCAGGAGCGAAGGGGAGGGGGAAGGACAGGACAACCGCCCGAGGAGGAGAGACGCGGACCGAGAAGGAGGGGAAACAGAAGAGAAAGGGGGAAGCGGAGGGCGGCGGGACACACACGGGGCGAGCGGAAAAGAAAAGGACAAAAGGAGGGGCAGCACGGGGCCAGGGCGAGAGGCAAGAGGCCCGGAGACAGGACAGGACAGAAGAGGACGAGGAAGAAAGCGCCGGGGGGGAAGGAGGGGCCCACAGGGGGGCGCCCGGGGCGAGCCGGGACGGGAACCAGAGACCGCGCCCGGAGCAGGGGCGCGCGCGACCACGGAGCGAAGAGCCCGAGCGCGGGCACGCGAACGGCAGAAGGAGGAGGCAGCGAAGGAGACAGGGGAGGCAACCCCGAGGGAGGCACAGCGAGCGAGGGGGAGAGGGGGCAGGCGGAAAGAAGGGGGGAAGCACACGGCGGCGGGAGGGCGAGCAAAGACAGGAGCAGAAAGAGCGCGAAGACGAGCGGGAGGAGGAAAAAAAGAAGCGGAGCAAGGGGGACAGCGCAGGCGAAGGAGGAAAACGAGAGAGAGGAACAGGAAGCAACACAAGAGGCGCGGAGGGGAGAGAGACGGAGAGCGGAGGGAGAGACAAAGGGAGAAGGACGAGGCACAGAGGAGGGAGACACGAGAGGAGGGAACGGAAGGGAGGAAGCCGGCACGGGAAGCGAGAGAGAAAGGGCGACAAGAGGACAGAGGAGCAGGAGGAGAGGGGAGCAGGAGGGGCGAACGAGAAGACGCGGGAAGGAGAGAAAAAGAAAAAAGGGGGGCAAAGAGAGAACGAAGGGCAGGGAAACCAAAAGAAGAGGCGAGAGCGGGAAACAGGGAACAGGGAGGCGAGGACAAAGGAGGCAAAAAAAGCAGGAGCCGGGGAACGGGGCACAGAGAGCAGGACAACACGGACAAAGACAGGGCAGAGAAGGCGGAGCAGGCGGCAGGCACAGCGGAGACGCGCAAGGACAGCAACGGGAGCCGGGCCAGAGGGGCGAAAGGACGAAAGCGGGGGGACAGGGGAAACAACGGGCGGGGGAGCAAAGGCCCAAAGAAGACGCGGCAAAAGCGGAGAAACGCAGACAGGGGGCAGGGAGGCGAGCCCGGGGAACAGGCCCAAGGGGAAGAGGAACAGGGCAGAAAGAAGAAGGAGGGGGGAGGCGAAGGAGGGAGGCGCCAACGGGGGCCAGACCAAGAACCACGGAGGGAGGGAGGGGAGGGGAGGAAGGAGCAAGAGAGGGGAGGAAAAAGACCACCAGCGACCCCGAGGAAGAGGGGCCGGAGGGGGGGAGCGCGGAACGACCGAGGGGCGGCAAGCGAGACGCGAGGGGCCGGGACGGAGGGAGGAAGCAGAGGCGAGGCGAGGGGGCGGCGCGCCCGGGAAGGAGGGGGGCCAGCCGCACCGGCCAGGACGGCGACCGGGGGACGACGGCACGCCAGGCACGAGCCCCGCCGGCGGCAGCCCCCGCCGGGCGGGGGAGGAACGACGGCGGGCAGGGCCAGCGCCCAGAGGGGGACGGGCGGGGGGGACAAGGCCCGGGAACGGAGGCACCGCAGGAGGGCGGACCGGCGAGGACGAGCGAGGCCGCCGGCAGGCAGGCGAGGGGCAGCCGGCAAGCCGAACGGAGGCCGGGGGGGGAGGGGGGCGGGCCCGCGCGGGGGAGCAGCCCAGGGGCCCGACCAGGGGAGCACGGGGGGCGCCCAGGGCGGAAGGGGCAGGCGGACGGGACGGCAGCCGCACCGGCCGCCGGCGGAGCACCGGCAGGCGGGCGAGGGGGCCGGCGAGGGCAACGAAACACGAGGGGGGCGCGCGGGGCGGGACGGAACCCAACACCGCACGGCACGAGCGGACGACAGCCAGGCACCACCGGGGGCCGCGCGCCCGAAGGCACGCCCCCCGGGCAGGGGGAGACGCGGCAGGGCAAGCCCGGGGAAGGGGCGGCGCGGGGCAGCGAAGGAAACCACAGGCGCCACCGCGGGGGCGGGCCCCCGGCAAGGCCGGGGAGGGGCACGCGGGCGAGCGGACGCCCCAGGCGGGAGACGGAACGCGGGAGCGACAGCACGGGACGGGGCGAGACGCACAGCGCGGAGGAGCCAGCGGGGACGGCGAGGACGACGGGGGGAGCGAAGCCCAGGCGCGCCCCGAGCGCGCGGCGCGCAGGGGCAGGGGCGGCCCAGCAGAGGGCCGGCGCCCGGGGGGGCGGGCCGAGCGCGACGCAGGGCACCGCGCCACCGGAAAGGCCCGCGGCCCCGACCGGACGCCAGCGGAGGAGGCGCCACCGCCGGGCCAGGGGGAAGCCCGGGGAGGGGACAGCAGACGGAAGAAGCCACCGACAGACGCGGGACGCCCAAGCAGGCCGGAGAACGCGGGCAGCCGCGGGCGGACCGCGGCGGCGGGCACAGAGGGAGCCGAGGCGGAGGCCCCAGAGACCGGCAGGGCGGCGGCGCGGGGAAAAGGGGGGACGACCCGGGGGCCGGAGGCCCCCACGCGGCAGGGCGCCGGCAGGCGGGCGCCCAGGGCGGAAAAGGCCCCACGGCGGCCGCCCGGAGGAGGCGGGGCCGGGGCGCAGGCCCAGGGGGGCGGAGCAGCCGCGCAGACCAGCGACGGAGCGGCGCCGGGGGAAGCCAGGACCGCACCAACGAGCGAAGCAGACGCAAGCCCCGCCCGGGGGGAGGCCGCCGGGACGCCGCAGCGGAGGGGGGAGGAGCCACCGGGGCCAGGGGGGGCCCCCGCCAAGGGGCAGGGGCGGACGCGGGACGCACCCGGCCGCCACGGAACCAAGAAAGGGGGCCGGACGACGGGCAGGGGGAAGCAGGCCGCCAGCGGGCAGCCGGAGCCAGGAGCAAACGCGCCAGGAGAGCCACAGGGCAAGCACAACGAGCGGCGGGCGGCGGACACAGAGCGCAGGCAGCACCACCGCGCCGAGGCCGCCCGCAGGGGACACAGGGGGGGAGCCGGGGAGAACACCAAAAGAGAGGGGAGACACAGGCGGAGGAGAGCCACGCCGCGAGCCCGGGGCAACCCCCCCGCCGCGGGGGGCGGAGGACACAAAGGAACAGACAAACAAAAACGGCCCGGACGACAAGAAAGGACGCCGGCGGGGAAGAGGAGGGCGGAACAAAGAAGACAAAGAAGAGAAAGGAAGGCCAAGGGAAAAGGAGCCACAAGGGCGCGAGAGCGGGGAGGGGGGAGCGCAGGAAGAAAAACGAAAAAAGAAAGGGGACAGAACGAGAGAGCAAAGAAAGAGGCACACAAAAGAAACGAAAAGAAAGAGAGGGGGCGGGGAGAGCGGGGGAGCGAGGGCGCAAACCGGAAAAAGGAAGGGGGGGGGGGGGGGGAAGCGAGGAGCGGCAGGGGGGCAGCAGCAGGGGGAACCAGCCCGGGCCGGGCGGAGGAGGGCGAGCCGAGGGGGAGAGGAAACCAGGCAGCCAGAAGGCGAGGCAGGACGACAGGAAGGAGGAAGGGAGGGCGGGGGCAAGGGAGGCACCGGAAAAAGGAACCACAGGGAGCAGAGGGAGGAGAAGAGAAGAACACAAGAGGCAGAGAAACGGAGAAGGAGAGGGGGCCGAGGGGGGGAAGGCGCCAGGCGGGAAAACGGGCGGGGGGGAAACAACGACCGAGGGGGCGAAGCCCGCCCGCGCCGGCCAAAAAGACGGACCAAAAGGGAGAGAGCAAGGAAGGGCGGCAGAAAAAAAGAAGGGGAGGCGCGCGGCGCGGGGAACAAAACAAAGAGGGCAGGGAAAGGGAAGAAGGGGCAAAAAAAAAGAGGAGAAGCGGGCAGAAAAAAAAGGGGGGAGAACAAAGAGGAGGGAGAAAAGGAACCGAACCGGCCAGACAGAAGAAAGAAGAAAACGCAGAGAGCGCGGAGACGCAGAAGGGCAGAGCGACACGGCAAGGGAGCAGCGGGCCACGAGCGGCGGGGAAAAGCAGCAGAACGAGGAGCGAACAAAAGGGGCGGCCAAACCAAAGACCAAAGAAGGGGCAAGAAAACGGGAGAAGAGAAGGGAGGACGCCCAGGCAAGGGCAGGGGAGACGGAGCGGGGGAAAAAACAGGAAGCGGGGAAGAAAGGGAGGAAGAAAGCAGGGAGCCGACCGGCAGAGAACGCGGGCGGAGGACGAGGGCGGAGAAAGAAAGGAAAGGGAAAAAGGAAAGGGAAAGGGGGGAGGCAGGCGAAAAGAGAGAAGAGAGAGGGCAGGAAAGAGGAAGGGAGGGAGGGCGGGGAAGAGAGAAGGGAGGGGAACAGGAGCGAAGAAAACAAAGAGACGAACAGACGACCGCGGGGGGGCAGAAGGCGGAAAAAAAACAGGGGGCGAAAAGGGGAAAAAAAAGGGAGCAGAAAGAGCGAGAGGGAGGGAAGAAAAAGGGGAGAGCGAGAGGAAAGCGAGGGAGGGAAGAGACAGAGAGGGAGAAACGGAGAGGAAGAAGAGGGGGGGGGCGAACGCAAGGGGAGAGGAGGCGGCGGGGAAGGGCGACGGAGGGGGGCAAGAAACACAGAGAAAAAAAGCGCGAGACGACGGAGACAGGAGAGGAAGCCACGGCGAACCGGAAAAGCAAACGGACAAGGGAAGAGAGCAGGCCGGGGGAAGAGAGCAAGGGAGAAAGGGGGCCGAAGGGAAGACGAGAGGGGCCGGCAAGACGGAAAAGAGAGCGAGGAGGGGCGAAAAGAACCGGGAGAGGAGCAAGGGAGGGGAGGGAAAAGAGAGAAAGCACAAAAAAGACGAAAGCGCCGAAGGGGAGGGACCGGGGGCAAAGGGCGGAGGGGGGGAGGAAGGGAAAGACGAAAAAAAAACAGAGCGAAGCAAGGAGCGGAGAAGAAGGGGAAGCCGAGAAACGAAAGGGGGGGAAAAGAAGCACCAGGGGGCGGACGAAAGAGAGAGAAAGCGAGAAGGCAGGAGAGCAAGCAGGCAAAAAAGGGGCGCCGGGAACGCAGGAGAAAAAAAAAAGAGAAAAGGAGAGGGAGAGAGACGGAGAAGAGGGCAGGAGGGCAGGGGGGGGCAAAAGAAAGAAAGAGGAGGAGAAGGGGAGGGGGACGAACGCAAGCAAGGGGGCGCGAGGAGAGAGAGAAACAAAAAAAGGGAAAGGGAGGAAGGGCAGAAGGCAAAAGGAGAGGCAGGGGGGGGCAAGAAAAAGGAGACAGGAGGGGAGCACAAAAAAACGGAAGACACGAAGAGACCGAGAAGAAGGGGCCAAAAACGAGGAAGAGGGGGGAAAAGCAAAACGGCAGAGGAAGGCAAGGCGGCGAGAAGGAGAGCGGAAAGAGAAGGCGGGCGCGGGGAACCAAGGCGAGAAGAAGCGAGGAGCAAAAAAGAGAAAAAAGGCGGGAAACGAAAAAAGCGGGCAAGGCAGACCAAAGAGACGAGAGGGGGAAGAACCACAGGAGAAGGCGCGGGGGCCAAAGGAGGGGGGAAAAAAAAAGGGAAGACAGACAGGGCGAGACAGGCAGGAGGAGCGGCGCGGGAAGAGAAAGGGCAAGCGGAGGAGGCGGGGGGGAAGGAAAAGGCCCGGCGGGCAGACAGCCGGAAAGAGGAGGGCGGAGGGACGGACGCAAAGAGAAGACGGAGCCGGAAGACACGGAGGGAGACAAAGAGGACAGAAAAACAGGGGGGAAGGAGACAAAAAAAAGGCGGGGAACAAGAAGGGGCGAGCCAGGAGAGGAGGAAAAAGGGGAGGGAACGGGGAGACAGGAGAAGACGAGAAAGGCGGCAGAGGCCAGAGAGCACAGGGGCGAGGGCCAAAGAACGCGGGAGAGCAAGCGGCAAGGAAGGAGGGAAGGAGGGCAAAAAAGAGGACAAGAGGGAAGGCCAAGGGAGCGAAAACAAAGGGAGCGAAAAAAAAGGAAGCAAGGGGGAAAAAAAAAAGAGAGGCAACGGCGGAGAAAGAACCCGGGGCGGAGGAAAAAAAGGCCAGGACGGAGAAAGACAGACGGGCAAAAAAGAGGGGCGGGGGAAGCGACAAAAGGCAGCAAAAAACAAAGCGGGGAGAGAACACAGAGAGCGGAAGGGCGGGCAAGAGCGGAGAGGAGGGGAGGGAAGGCAAAGAAACGCAAAACGGGGGAGGAGAAAGGCCGAGGCGGGGGGAGGGGGCGAGGACAGGGCAAAAGCAAAAACACAGGGCGGCGGAGACAGAGAGAGACGGAGCACGGAAGAGGGGGGGGAAGAGAAAAGCGCGAGGCAGAGGGAAGCCAGGACGAGGGCGGAGGCGAAGAGGAGCCACAGAGCGCGGGGGACGGCGGGGGGGAGCCAAGGAGGAAAGCAGCAGGGGCAACGGGCGCGGAGAGGACGAGGAGAGAGCGAGGGAAACAAAGCAGAAAGAGGCGGCGGAAGGAGGAGAGGGGAGCGAGGAAGCAAAAAGACGGAGCACGGAGCAACCAGAGCGGACAGGACGCAGGGGCAAAGACAGGAGCAGGGAAACAGAAGACGAAGCGGAGAAAAAGAGGGAAAAAAGAGGGGAAACAACGGGGAAACCAGGAGCAACGGGAAAAAACGAGAAACAGACGGCGAGCAGAAAAAAAGCGGAGAAGGGAGGCAAAAAGGAAGAGAAGAGGGGGGAAGGCGGACGGGAAAAAACCGGAGCCGAGGAGGACGGGGGAGAAAACAGGGAGCGGGGACAAAAAAACGAGAAACAGACAGAAGAAAGGGAAGCAAAAGAAAAAGCAGACGCCGAGAGCGGGGCGGGAAGAACGAGACAAAGAGAGCCGGGGGCAAGGAAAGGGGCAAGCACGGGGGGGGAAGAGGGGGGGGAGAAAAGAAGAAACGCAAAAAGGAACCGACGGGCAGCCGACGAGGGCCGGGGGCGAGGCCCGGGCAACCCAGCGGCGAAAAGGCGAGGAAGGAGAGAGGGAAAACAGAGGGCGCGGGAAGGGGGCAAAAAAAGCAGAGAACGAGGGGGGGCAAGGAGAGGCAGGCGAGGGGGGAGGAGGGGCGAAAGAAGGGGCGCGAGGCAAGGGAAGGGGGGAAAGAGGGGGACACAGCGGAGACAAGCAAAGCGGGGAGGAGAACGGGACAGCAGCAGGAGAGGGGGGGAGAAGGCGGGAGAGCCAGGAGAGCGCAGGCGGGAGAGCAGGGGACGGAAAAGCCGCGGGGCACCAGGGCAAGCCGGGGGCCGGGCAGAGGAGGGGCAGGAGGCAGAGAAGAACGAAAGAGGCGGCGGAGAAGGAGGGAGAGAGAGAGAGGCGAAGGAAGAAGAGCAGAAGGGACCAAAAAGGGGAGCGGAGAAGGGAAAAAGGGGGGGAAAGGAGGAGAGAGAAGAGGAGGGAGAGAAAAGGAGAGAGCAGAAGAGGAAAAAAAACGGGGGGGGAAGAGGCAGCGGGCAACGCAGAAAAAGCAGGAGGAAGAGAAGCGGGCCGAAGGGGCCAACCGAGCCAACGAGCGGGCAGCAAGAGGCGGGGAAAGGAGGAGGACGGGCAGAGACAAGGCCGAACAGAGCGGAAGAGGCGCGGGCGGGGAAAGCAGCACGGGGCCAAAGCCAAAAGGCAGAGGGAACCCGAGGAGGGCGCGAGAAACAAAGAAGGGAAGACAAACGGCGGCCGGCGGAGCGGCACAAGCGGGCACGGGAGGGAAAGAAGAAACACGGGCCAAGGGGCCGCCGGGAGCAACAGCAGAAGCACAGGGGAAACGGAAAGAAGGAAAGCCAGACACAGAGAAGGCAACGGCAACCGAAGGCCAAGCCGCAGGGCGAACGGCGACCAGGGCGACGCCCGGAGAAGCAAACCCAAGAGGGCGAGGAGCGAGGCCAGGAGGAGCGAGCCAAGCAGAGAAGCGACCGGGCAGGGGAGAAGCAGGCGGGAAAGAAGAAGCCGCCAGAGGACCGGGCCGGGGAGGGCAAAAAGAGAAAGGGGGCAGGGCGGGAGAGGGGGGGCGGACCGAGCGACCAAGGGACGAGAAGAAGGGGCAAAAGAACGGGCGAAGAGACGGGCGAAAGGAAGGGCGAAAGAAGGAGCAAGGGCAGGACCAGGAGGACGACGAAGGGGGGGGGAGCGGAAGGACCAGGAGGGAGGGCAGGAACGGGGGCGAAGGGAGGCAAGAAACGAAAACAGCGGGGACGGGGGGAAAAGGAGCGGGCGCAGGGGCAGGGGCCGGGCCCACGGGGGACGCAACGGAGGGACAGCAGCAAAAAGCGCGGCGGGGGGGGGGGACAACCAGGCAAAGAGACAGCGACGGGAAGGAAGGGAGCGACGCCGCGGACAGGACGAGAAGAAGCGGGACGAAACAGGCCACCCGGAAGAGGACAAGCGCCCAGAGCAAGGACAGAGGGAGGGGCAGGCAGGGGGCAGACAAACGGACGAAAGAAGGGGCCAGGGGCAGGGGAACAGGACCGGCGGGAAGGAGGAAAGCGGAGGGGCGCGGACGGGAGCGAGGAACGAAACCAGACCGAGCAAAAGCAAAACGGGAACCAAGGAAAGAAGCAAAGGCAAGAAAACAACAACGGGGGCCAGAAAGCAAAGGCCACAAACGGGAGAAGCGAAGCCAAGGAGAAAAAGCAGGAAAAGGCGGGAGAAGCACAGAGGCAGAGAGAGCGGCGCCGGGAGGGGAGAAAGCCAGGGGAGGCGGAACGAAAGGGGCGGGCGAAGCCGGAGCAGAGGGAAAAGAAGGAAGAGGGGGGAAGGGAGGACCAGGCGAGGGCGCCGGGACGCCAGGCAGAAAGGAACCCAACGAGGAGAAGGACAACAAAAACGAAAACGGCCACAAAAGCGAAAACGCCGAAAGCAGCAAAACGCAGAGCCCAGGGAGACAAAAAGACGGGGGCAACAGCAAAAACGACAAAAACGAAAGCAAACAGAGAAGAGCGAAGCGGAAAGGGGAGCCAAGAGGCACCCAGGGGGCGAGACCGGAGGCAGAGGGAGGACGGGGGCCGGAGGGGACGAGGAGAAGGGGCGAGCAGACGAGAGACCGGAAGCGCCAAAACAGGAAGGAAGCGAGCGAGGAGCAAGAAAACCCAAAAGGAGGCAGAGGGGGGAGGGGAGACAGAGGAAAAGGGGAAAGGAGAAAGAGGAGAGGGGGGCGAAAAAAAGCGGAGGGGAGGGAGGGGGGCGGGCGGAAGAAAAGAGAAAGAAAGACAGGAGGAGAAAGAGACCGGAGACGGGAGAGGGGGGGGAAGGGAAGAAGAGGGACAAAGGGAGGAGACAACCAAGCGAGCGGAGAGAACGAGCGAAGGAGAGAAAAGCGGAGCAGAACGGGGGAGGGGGAGGGGGAGAAGAAGGGGAGGAAAGGAGGAGGGAAAACCGCGAAGAAAGAGCACGGGGGGCGAGACGGAGGGGAACCGGAGACAGGCGCGGGGGAAACGAGGGGCGCGACCGCGGAGCGAGAGCCCCAAGACAGAGGAGACAGCGAGGAGAAGAGGGGGGCAAGACAGAAAAACAGAGCGCGGGACCAAGAGAGGGGCGAAAGGGAAAAGACAGAGGGAGGCCGACGGAACGCAGCGGGGAGAGGAGCGCGGGCAGACGGCGAGAGGCAGGGGGGCAAGGCCAAGAGGAGGCAAAGGCGGGGGAGAGGGGGAGGAGGCACGACGGCGGAGGGGAGAAAGAACAAGGAGGGCACGAGGGAGAGGGGCAGAAGGGGCGGAGCCAGACAGGCAGACCGGGGGGAAGGCAAAAGGCACCAAGGGAGGAAGCAAGGAAAGGGGGACAGACGGAAGGAAGGAGAAGCGGAAGCAGGAGGGGCAGGAACAGCGGCGAAGCGGGCCGGGGCGCGGGGAAAAGCGAAAGGAGCGGCGAGGGGCGGGGACGACCGGGGGCGGGAGGGAAGGGGGCGGGAGGCAAGGCAAAACGGGGGGAGCGGCGGCACGAGCAAGAGCACGAGCGGGGGCGGCGGCGGGAACCAAAAGAGGCAAGGGAGGAGGGGCAAGCAGGGCAAACCCCCCCAGCAAAGCCAGGGGGGACCAGGGACGAGGGAGGCGGAGGGGCAGAAGGCCAAGGGCGAAGGCAGGGAACAAGGGAGCGGGAGGGGGCAAAAGACCAAGGGGACCACGAGGAGGGGAGAAAAGAAGCGCGGGAGCGGCAGAAGGCCAAACAAGACGAGGGGGGGCCAGCACACGAAGAGGGAAGGGCAGAAGGGGAGGCACGCGCCACGGGGAGGGGGGCAGCGGGGGCAGGAGCGGCGGCAAGAGGACCAACCAGAGAGAAGGCGGGGGCGGGAAGAGGGGCGAACGCGCCAGACAGAAGCAGGGGAAAACCGGGAAGAGGGGCGGCGAAACGGACAGAGGGGCCGGGAGAGCCGGGGAAGACGGCCGCAACAAAGAAGGGGGGAGACAAGAAACGGGCAACGGGACGAGCGCGGGCGACAACGAAACGAGCGGCGGCAGAGAGGGCAGCGAAGCCAAGAAGGGCAAGAAGAGCGGGGAAGGCGGGGGAACGGGGGAAGGGGCGCGGAACACCGGGAGCAGGGGCGGAAGGGGCGGCACCGACAAGCCAGGGGGGGAACAGAGGAGAAGGAGAAGCCAAAGGAGCAACAGCAGGAGAAAGACCGGGGGCGGCGAAACCACGAGAAAGGACAGGAGGAGCAGCGAAGGGAGCAAAGGGAGGAGCGGGAGCAGGGGCAGGGAAAGCGGCGGCAGGGACAGAAACAGCGGGAAGAGAAGGAAGAGAGCCGGCGGGAGGAGAAGGAAGGCGCGCGGGGAAACCGCCCAGGGCGGGAGCAAGAGGGGGCGGAGAGCCGACGGCAGAAGGCAGACGGCCGAGCAAAGCAGAGACGGCAGAACCGGCGGGGACAAAACGGAAAAGGGGAGCAAGGAACAAGAAAACGGCGGGGGGGGAAGAGCGCGGAAGGAGGCAGCCAGGGGGAACGCAGGGAAACCGACGCGCAGGCGAGCGCCAGGAGGGGCAGGCAGGGGACCAGAGACCAAAGCGACGGGAGAGGCAGAAAGAGGGGCGGCAGGAAGAACGGGGGAGGCGGGCAGGGCCAGGGACAGGGCAGGGCCGGCACGAGGACGGGCACCGACGCCACCAAAAACGGAAACGCCACCAGGGGCGGGAGCAAGAGGAGGGAGCAAGGCCAGGAGCAAGACGGGGGGCCGACACCAGCACCGCCAAAGAGGCCAAGGGGCCGCCGCGACGAGAGGGAGCGAAGAAAGCGACAACGGGAAGACCAGGGGCAAAAAGAGAAAGGGGGGAGCGAAGGGAGGAAAGGCGGGAGCAGAGCGAGGAAGGGGAAAGGGAGGAGGGACAGGAACGGGACCAAGGGCAGCGACGGGGGCACCAAGGACGGGAAAAAGGCGACCGAAGGGGACGGCGCCAACAGGGACGCGGAAAGGAGCGCCAGGAGCAAGGACGGCCAGGCCGCGCAGGAGACCAGCAGGAGCACGCAGCGCGACAGCGCGAACGCGAGGAGCCCCGAGAAGGGGGGGACGGCGCAAGGGAGAGGAAGGGCGGGACCGGCGGGAGGGGGGCCGGGCACGACCAAAGCAGGAGAAAGAGGAGGCAGGGGACCAGGAGCAAAGGCGGCAGCGAGAACAGGACCGAGAAGGGGGGAAGACGGCCGAGGGGCGGGGAGGAGCGACGGACACGCCAAGGGCGAGAGAGGGAAGAGGCAGGGGAAGCCGGGGGGCGAAAGGGGGGGAGGGGAACGGAGGAGGAGGCAGCGGGCAGCAAGGCAAGCGAGGAAGAAAGAAGAGGGGGGGCGGGAGAGACAAAGGAGAGAGGAAAAGAACAAGGCAAGCGGGACGGAAAACGGAGCAGGAGGGACGACGGGAGGCAAGGAAGGGGAGAAAGGCGGGGCAGGAGCGGCGAAAGGAGAGAGCAAAGCGGAGCAGAAAAAGGGGGAGAAAGCAGCGACCACAAGGGAGAAGGAAGGGGGACGGAACAAAGAAGGGAAAAGGGGGGGCAAGCGGCGCACGGGGAGGGGACAGGGGGCACAGGGGAGGCGAGAGAGGGCGAGCAGACCGGGGGCGGCCAAGAGGGAGGAAGGGACGGGGAGGGAGAGACGGAGGGCACCACAAACAGAGACGAAAGCGGGGGCGGGCGGGAAAGCAGGGGGAAAAGACGAGCGGGGAACGGACGAGACGCCGGAGGAGGAAACCAAAGAAACCGACGGGGGAGCGGCAGGCCGGAGGACGCCGCAGCCAGGAGGGCCGCCAGAAGAAGCGGGGGCAGCGGGAGCAGCGGAAGCGGCCACCGGAACAGGGACGACGGGGGGACGGAGGGGCGGACGAGCCGAGAGCGGGACAAAGGGCGGGGCGAGGAGAGCGAACCGGGACCGGGAGAAGAAAACCAGGACAGCGCAGACGGAGCAGAGCCGGGAGAGCGAGGCGAAGAAGGCGCGGGGACGAACCGAGGGACGGCCAGCGGAGGGAACGGAGGCGGAGGGAAAGCGCGGAGAGCGGGGCGGCGAGAAGAGGGACGGAGGCCAGCGGCAGACGGAAAAACGGGCCAAGGCCCGCCGCAGGGGAGGCAAGGAGAAAGAGACAAACGAAAGAAGGACGGGCGGCCGCGAGGAGGGGGGACGAGGAAGCCGAAACGAGGGGGAGCGGCGAAAAACGAGGGGAGAGCGGGAGAGGAAGGGGACGGGGGGGAGGGGAGGGCACCAAAGAGGAGGAAAACGGAACGGCCCAACCGGGCAGGCGCGGGAGAGACAGAGGCGGGGGGGAGCGGAAGCAAGCGGCAAAGCGCAAGCGGAAACGGGCGAGAGCAAAGGGCAGGACCGAAAGGCGACGGCAGGGACGGGGGAAGAAAGGAGGAAGAGAGCAGCGGAGGCGGAGGAGGGGGGGGACCAAGGAGGAGGCAGGACGACCGAACCGGGGGGGCACGGCGAACACCAGGGGAGCGCAGGAGGGCCGCGAGCAGGGGCGGCGGCGACACAGGCACCGGGCGAGGCACGCAGGGAGGGAGAGACAAAAGAACCACGGGAGGCACGGCCGGGGAGGAGCGAAAGCGCGACGGCGAGCGGGGGGGGACCAGAGCCACGCGGGGACGGGAGGGGGGAAACGAGAAGGGGAACGGCAAGGAACCCGGGGAGGCGGAGAGCGGCGGCGGGAGGACGACACGGAAAAAGAGCGGAGCCGGGGGAGGGACGGGACGCAAGACGGGGGAGCGCGGCCGGGGGGGCGACCAGGAGCGGCGGGGGGAGGCACGGAGGGCAGAGGCCGGCGGGGACGGAAAGCGGGGGAGACGAGGCGGGACGGCAAGGGGGGGGGGGACGGGAGGGCACCCAGGGGGGAACGCGCCGGGAGCGGGAGCGAACCGGGGGGCGCGAGAAGCAGGGGGGCAAGCACGGAACGAAGGGCGGGAGCGGGCGCGCGAAGGGAACGAAGGAAGGCGGGAAGCGGCGAGAGGGAGGCCGGAAGGAGCGGCGGCGGGGGAAGGAGGGAAAGAAAGCAAAGGCGAAGGGGAGACGAGGGAGACGCGAGAGGAGGGGCGAGGGGACACAAAGGGGCGAACGGGGGAAGAAGCGGGGGAAGGAGGGAACGCGGGAGAAGGCGAGACGGCCGAAAGAGGAGGCCACAGGGAGAGGAGAGAAGCGAAAGGAAGAAAAAAGAGAACAAAAGCGCGGGAAGGAGCAAGGGCGCGAAAAAAAACAGAGGGAAGGAAGGGCGGGAGAAAGCGAGAGAACAAGGAAGGAAGAGAGGAGGAGGAACAGAAAGAGGGGCCGGGAGGGGGCGCAAGGACAGGCGGGGGCGAAGGGAAAAAGAAACAGCGGGGAGAAAAAAACAGGGGAGGGGGGGGCCAGAAGAGAGGGAGAGGAGAAAACGAGGGAGGAGGAGAGAGCGAGGGGGCAGGAAAAGGGGCGGGAGGGGAAGAAAAGCAAAAAGCGAAGCGGGGAAACGGCCAGGAAGGGGAAGCCAAGGCGGGGCGGCAAGAGAAGGGGGAGGCGCGAAAGCAAGAGCGGGGGGCCAAGAAGGAGCAGCGGGAGCAAACCAAGCGGCAGAGGGGGCAGAAGCACCGGGGGCAAGGGCGGGGGCGCCGCGGGCAGGAGAGGGACAAAGGGAGCCCCCCCGGGAGAACCGGACGGGAAAGGGGCCGGGGGCAGACGGCGCAAAGAGGGAAGGAGGGGAGGCGAAGCAGAAAAGGACGAAGAGAAGCAGACGGGCAGAGAGAACAGGGGGCAGGCGGAGAGAAAAACAGAGGCGAGGACGGAGAAGAAAGGAGGGAAAACAGAAGGGGCGGGGAAGAAGAAGAAGGAGCAGCAAAGCAGGAGAAGCAAAAGAGCGAGCGGCCGACGCAGCAACAGAGACGAGAGGAGGGGAGGGAGAAGGAACGACGCGAGGGAGGGAAAAAGGCGGGGGGAGAGAAAAAGAGGCGAGACAGAAGAGAAAGAGGGCGCGGGAGGAGGGAGCGCGACGCCACGGCGGGAGAGAAAAGCGGGGGAGGACAGGAAAAAGAAAAGAAGCAGAAAAAACAGGGAGAGCGGGGCAGGGCCAGGGGCGAGAGAAGAGCGGGAGGACGCGGAACGGACGAAGGCAGGGAGGGGAGCCAGAGAGACAACGAGGCGCCCAGGGGGACGAGGGGACGAGAGAAAAAAGAGGGGGGAGAGAACAGCGCGGAGACAGCAAAAAGGAGAGACAGGGGAGCCAGGGGGGGAGAGCAAGAAAAAACGAGAAAAGAAGGCGCAAAGAGGACAAAGGAAGGAGGCGCACGGAAGGACAGAGCACAGCCAGAGGGGGCAAAGCGGGAGGGAAAGAGGGAGGGCGGGCAAGGGCGGGAAAAGAAGAGGCGAAAGCGGGAGCAGGCGCGCCAGGACGGGGAGGAAGGAAACCGAGAGGAGAGAAGAGAGAACGACGGGCAGAAGGAGCAAGGGCCAAACGCAGAGCGGCAGAAGAAGGGAACAAAGCGGCGGCAGAGGCACCGGCGGAGGGAGCGGACAGGCGGGACGAGCGCCGAGAAGAAAAAAGGCGCCGGGGCAAAACCGGACAGGAGAGCCACGGCGCAGACGGCGGCGCCGAGCGAGCGGACCAGGGGAAGAAGAGGAGGGAGGAGGCGGCAGGAAAGAGGACGAACAGGGGCGAGGGCGGGGACAGAGACAGCGCGAGCCAGCCGGCGAGACAGAAGCAGGGACGGAGAGAAGGGGAAGGGCAGGAACAAGGGAAGGGCGAGGGGGGGGGGCAACACGGGGGGAGGAGAACAGGCCCGGACAGGGCCGAGGGGGGAGGGAGAGCCAAAAAAGAGAGGAGAGGGAGCCGAGGGGCCGAACCAGAGAGGCGGAGGGGGGAAGAAGGAAAGAAGCAAGGCGAGAGAGCAACGAGGACGAAAACGGGGCGGGGCAGGGGCGCGACGGAGCGGGGGACCAAAGGGACAGAGCGAGGAGAGAGAACAGCAGGGCAAGAGCAGAGAGGGAGGCGGAGAGAAGAGGGAGGGAAAGAGAAAGAGGGAAGGCACGCGAGAAGAGAAGGAGCCGCGGGGCGGGAGGGGAGAAAAGAAGCCCCAGAGAGGACGGGGGCAACGGAGGGAGACAGAGCGGAGAGGCGGACACGGAGGGGACGCGCACGCAGGAAGAAGGGCACAAGGGGAGGGAGGAACGGGGGAGGAGGAGACAAGAGAAGAGACGAAAGAACAAAGCGCACCAGCGCGAGAAGAAGGAAAAGCGGCGGGGCGCGGGGGGAGGAGGAAGGAGGCGCAAGAAGAAAGCGGCGACAAGGGGAAAGGGGGAGCAAGAAAAGGGGCAGGCCGGGGCGAGCGGGGCAGGGGGAGGGAGAGAGAAGAAAGAGGGAGAACGAGGGGGGGGAAAAAGGGAAGGGGAGGAGAAAGCGGGGAAGAGAGGAGAAAAAAAGAGAGGCAAGGCAAAAGGGGCAAAGCAGAGACAGGACAAAAAAGGGGGAGCAAGGAAAGAAAGGGAGAAGAGAGGGGAAGGGAGAAAAAGAGACAACAAAAAAGGAGAGGGAGGAAGCCAGGGAAGGGAGAAAAGACAAGAGACAAGAGAGAAGAGACAAGAGAGAAGAGACAAGAGAGAAGAGACAAGAGAGAAGAGACAAGAGACAAGAGACAAGAGAGAAGAGAGAGAGAGAGAGAGAGGGCCGACGAAAAAAGGGGACCGAAAAAGGCGAAAGAAGGAAGAGGACGACGAGGAGAAGGAGAAGCGCGGGGGAGGAGAAAAAAAGCAAAGAAAAAAGCCGGGAAAGGAGGCGGCGGAAGAGAAAGGGGAGGAAAAACGAGCGCCGAGAAGAGAGGGAAGAAAAAGAGGGAAAAGCAGAGGAGAGGAAGGGAGACAGAAACGACGGGGACGAAGGCAAGGCAGACAGGAACAGAGGCGGGGCCAAAGGGGAGAAAAAAAAAAAGGCGAAGGGGGGCGAGGACACAAGGCCGAAGAGAGACGACCGGAACGACAAGGAAAGAGGGCCGAGGGGGCGAAGGCGGAGCACGGGAAAGGCGAGGGAGGCGGGGGCGACCGAGGGGGCGAAGCCCGCGCGGGCCGCGGGCACGAGAAGGAGAGAGAACAGCGGGGGGGGGGGCAAAAAACACGGAAGCGAAGGAGCGGCGGGGAAAAAAAACAAAGAGGGAGCGGCAAAAAGAGCGAGAGAAAGAGAGGGCAAAGGGAGGAAGAGGGAGGCGGAAGGGGAAAAAAGAAAAAGAGGCAAAGACGGGGGCAGGGAACCAGGGAGGAAAAAACAAGGAAGGGCAGGCAAGACGGGGCCGGACAGAGAGAAGGAAGCGCAGAAAAGAGGGAGGGGGAAAAAAAAAAGAGAAAAAAGAGGAGAAAGAGGGGGAAGAGAGGAAGAGGAAGCGGGACGGGAGGAAGACGCGACGACGAAAAGGGCAGGGACGGGGAGGCCAACAGAGGGGCGAGGCACGAGGGGAGGGACGGAGGCGGGAGAAGGGGGAGGAGGAAAGCGGAAAGGACGAGGGAAGGGGAGGGGGGAAAAGGACGGAAAGGGGGGCGACGAAAACGCGAGAGCGAACGCGAGCGGGAAGGACAAGGACAGCGGGAGGGGGACAACGAGAACGAGCGAGAGCGACGACACGAGCAGGAACCAGGACAGGGCCAGGAGGCACAAGGGGGCGAGCGGCAGGGAGGGGAGGCGCCAGACCGAAACGAAAAACAGGAGGAGCGAAACGCAGGGCGAAGAAGGGGAAAAGAACGGGACCGGGGGACCCGGGGGCGCGGCGAGCAAGACGAACAGAGCGGAGGAAGGGACGGGCGGGAAGACCAGAAGGAAAACGGAACGGGGGGGGCGGCGAAACGAAGACGAGAGGCAGAGGGAGCGGGACGGGCAGAGGGGGGAGGGGCACGGGGAGGAGGAAGGACGGAGGAAGAAGGGAAACCGGGGAAGGGGGGGCAAGACGACGGACAAGGGGGACACGAGGGCCGCGAGAACGAGACAGAAGGGCGCCGGGGGGAGAAAAAAGGGGAGGAAGAGAAAACAAAGAAGAGGGGGGGCGGAAGCGCAGCGGGGGAGGGGGAAAGCGAGGGCGGACGGGGAAGCCAGCAGAAAAAAAAGGAAGAAAAGGGGGGGGCGAGGCAAGAGGACCAGAGAAGGGCAGGGCAAAAAAGAGGAAAAGGGGGCAGGGCAGCAAAAAAGAAGAGCGGGGCAGGAAGGAAAGCAAGAGAGAGGCAAGAAAGGGAGGAGGGAGGGGGAGAAAACAAAAGACGACAAAAAAAGCGGAGGCGAGGGCAGAGAAGAAGAGCGGGCGGAAGGGGGGGAAAGAAAAAGCAAGGGGCGGGGAGAAAGCAAGGAAAAGGGAAGCGCGGAGGGAGCCGGCGAGCGGAGGCGAACCGAGGACCAGCGCAGGACAAGGGCGACGCGCGGGCCGCGGAGCGAAGCAGGCGGGAGAAAGAGAAGAGAGAGGAAGAGAGGGGAGAGGAGGACCAAGGAGGGGACAAGGCAGAGAGGGACAGAAGGAACAAACGAAGGAGACACAAAAGAAGAGAAGGCGCAAGGAGCGGCGAGCAAAAGACAAAGGACAGGCCGGAGAGGGCCGGGAGGAACGGGAAGGGGAGGAGGGCGAGCGACGAAGACAAGGGGCAAGGGGGGGCGAGAGGGAGGCAAGCGGGGGGAAGAGGGACGAAACACCAGGGGGGCCGAGGGAAAGGGGAGGAGCAAAGAGACAAAGGGGAGCACGGCGAGGGGCGAAACAGAGCACGGGGAAGGGGGAGAAAAAACCGCAGAGAAGAAGAGACCAAGAAACGAGGGGGGCAGGGCGGAAGGGGGAGACGCAACGGACGGAACAAAGAAGGGAGCCGGACGAAGGAAACGGAAGAAGGGAAAGCGGGCAGAGGCAGAGAAACCGAGGAGGAGCCAGAACAAGGGAACCCGGAGCCAAAGCCGAAAAAGAGAGAAAACAAGAGAGGAAAGGGGCAGAGACGCGAGGGAAGCGAGGCGAACGAGAGGGAAGGGCGGAGGCAGAAAAAGAAGCGAGGCAAAAAAGGGGACGAGACGAGAAGAAAGGGAGAGGCCAGCCGACAAGCGGAGAAAAAGCCGCAAGGAGAAGGGCAGGAGGAAGAAAAGCCGGAGAGCGGACAGAGGGGGAGGGGGCAAGGCCCGCGGCCCCCAGAGAGAGACCAGAGACGGGAGCCGGGGGAAGGAACCACCGCGGGGGCGGGAAAAGAGGGGCGAGGAAAGACACACAGAAGAAGGGGAGCGACAAGGAGGAAGGGAGCGGCACCAGGGAAAAAAAGACAAGGAAAAGGCAACAAAACAGGGGCGGGGGCGGGGGGGGGGAAAAGAAGAGAGAGAAGAAGGGAGGCCAAGACAAGAGAACCGAAGAGGGGCAAGGGAAGCAAAACGGAAAGGGGGCCAAGAGAGGCGGAGAGAAAGGGGCGGAAGAGACGGCGGGGAAAAACGAGAGGAAAAGAACGAAACAAGGGAAGACGGAGACCAGGACGAGGGAGGGGCGGGAGAGGCGGAGAAACAGCAAGGGGAACGGGGGCAAGGAGAGAACAAGGAAGACGGGGAAGAGAAAGGGGGGCAGCAGGGACAAGGGCGGACCAGGGAGCGAAGGCGGGAGCAAAGGGAGGAGGAGAAGGCAAGCGGAGAGAAGGGAGCAAGCGAGGACGAAGCCGAGGCCGACGGAGGCGAACACGACGAGGACGAGGAGCGGGCCAAGCAGGAAAAGACCAAGCAGGGAAGAAGGGGCGAAGGGCGGGACGGGGAAGAGCGAAGAAGGGACGAAGGAAGGGGAAAGAGAGGAGAGGGGAGAAAGAAAAAGCGGAGGAGAAGAGGGGCAGAGGGGAAAAGGCGAGAAGAGAGGGGGGAGGAAGCAGCCAAGGGGCCAGGGAAGAGAGCGGAGAGAAGGAAGGGGCGGGGCCAACGGAAGGACGGAAGACCGGCGAAACCACGCCCGCGAAGGAAAGGAGAGAGGAAGGGGGCAAGACGAGCACGGGCACGAGGAGCGGGGACAACAGCAGGAGAGCCAGGAGCAAGGGCAAGAGGGGGAAGAAGGGGAGAACGCCAAGGGCGGGCAACAGGGGCGGGCAGGACGGGGGCGAGAGGGACAGCGGGAGAGGAAGCAAGGGCCAGACGCGGAGCGAACGGGGCGAGAGGGGGGAGGGGAAGAGAGAACGAGGAGGCCAGCGAGGAGCACAAGGGACGAGACCCAAGCGCCAGGCCCAGGGCGGGGCGAAAGCAGAGAAAAGCCGCAAAAGACAGAGGGAAGCGGGGCCACCAGAAACGGGAAGGAAAACGGGGGCAAACGGGGGGAAGAAACGGCGGGCAGAGAAAGGGGGGGAAGGGACGGAAGAGAGGAACAGCGGCAAGGGGGGCGGAGAGGGCAGGAGGAAGGAAGCAAGAGAAGCGAGGAAGAAGCGAGAGGCGAGCGAAGCAGAACGGGAGGGGCGGAGGAGAGGAGAAAAGAAGGGAGAGGAGAGAAAGGCAACAAGGCCAAGAAGAGGGAGGACGGGGCAGAAGCGAGAGGGAGGCGGGGGAGGAGGGAGAGAAAGAGCGGGCACAGACGAGGGCGGGAGGAAAGAAAGAAGAAAGACAGAAGCGGGGGGGGGAAAAACAAGAGAGAAAGGAGACAGAAGGGAAAAAAACGGGGGCAAAAAAAGCGGCGAGGAGAAGAGCAGAGGAGGAGCCCGGGAGCGGAGGGGAACCGACGACGGACGCCGGACCAGGGCGGCACGCGACCGCGGAGGGAAAAGGGCGGAGAGGGAACAGAACACGGAAAGAAGAGGGAGGAGGAAGAGAGCGGGCAACCCCCGGGAGAGGGGGGAAAAAACAAGGAAAAGGCGGGGGGGGCAGGAGGGACGACAGAGAGCCGGACAAGAGAGAGAACAAAAACAAAAAAAGCGGCAAGAGAGGAAGAGAAAAACAGAAAAAGGCGCGGAAAGAAAGGAACCGGGAAGAGGGCGGACGAGGAGCAAGGAGAAAACGGGGAGGAGGGCGGCGGGAAAGAAAAACGAGAAAGCAAGGGAAGGGGAGGAACGAAGGGGGCGGGCGAGAAAGAAAAAAGCGGGAAAAAAAGGGGGGGCGGGAGAAGAGGGGGCGCAAGAAGGAGCGCGGGACAGCGAAAAAGACGGACAGAAGAGAGGGCGCGAGAGACGGAAAGAGAAGAGGGAGGGAGAAAAAAACCGGGGCGCGAGAGAAAGGGGAAGGGGGAAGCAAGAAGGGAGGGGCGGGGGAGAAGAAAGAGAAGAAACAGGCCAGGGAGGGCGGCGGGGAAAAAGAAGGGCGGGCGGCGGGCCGAGGGACAGAGGCGACAGAAGAGAGGAAGAGAGAACAAAGGGGCAGGGAGGCCCCCAGCGGCGAGAGGCCGAGGACACCGCCCGGGCACGGAGGCGACGGGGAGGCAAAGGCCCCGGGGGGGAGCGGGGCGGGGGCGCGAGGGCGGGGGGACGCCAAGGAGAGAAGGAGGGGAGAGGACGAAGAGAGGACCACAAAGCGGAAGACGGGCGGCGAAAGGAAAGAGGGGGAGACAAAAGGAGGCCGGGAGGGACCAGCCAAGCGGGGGGGACCAGCCAAGCGCGAGGGAGGCGAGAGGACAGGAGGCAGGAGGGGACAGGGGCAGCGGCAGAGAGGGGCGAGGACCGAGGGGGGAAGGGGAACGGACGGGAAAGCCGGCGGCAAGGCCGGCGCGGGGGCGAAGCCAGCGCGGCCCAGAGGCAGGAGGCGGGGGCGAGAGCGGCGGGCGGGAGAAAGGAGGGGGAAAGCAAAGGACAGGGGGGGGCGAGAACGAAAAAGGCAAGGAAAGCAAGGGAAGGGAAGAGGCGAAAGGCCAGGAGCGGCGGAGAAAAAAAAAAAACGAGGCAGAGACGGGGGCGGGGGGAAAGAAAGGCCGCCGGGCAAGGAGAGGACAAGCAGAAACAAGGGACAGACGGCGAGGGAAGAGAAGAGAGAGAAGAAACGAAAGGCAAGGACCGACGGAGAGAGGGCCGGGGCGAGGGGCGAACAAAGCAAGAACGAAAGGACCGGAAAGAACGAGGAAAGCCAAAACGGGGAGGGGGGCAACGACGGCGAAAGGCAGGCGCGGGGAACCGCGGAAGGGCAAGGAGAGAGGACAAGCGCACGACCGGGGCGAAGAAGAGAGAGGAGGGGAGAGGAGAGACAGAGAGAGGGGAGAAGGAAGCGGGGGAGGGGGGAGGCGAACCAGCGGGGGGAGAGAAGCGGGCGGCGCACCGAGAGGAAAGGAGAGAGAAGAGGAGCCAGGGGCGAACAAGAGGCAGACAAGGAGGAACAAGCGAGGCGGCAAGGCAAGCCAGCAGCCGAGGGGACCAGGGGGGCCAAAGAGGAAAAAGCAGAGGCACACGCGGGGGAGGGGGAAGAAGAGAAGGAGGAAACAAAAGGACACGAAGGACAGGACGGGCGGAGAGCGAGAGGGGGGGAGCGCGGGGGAGCGCGGGCGGAACAGGGAGCGGAGCGGGACGCGGAGGAAAAGAAGGAGAGAGAGAAAGCGAAAAAGAGGCGGGAGGCCGGGGAAAACGAAAAGAGGCGAGGCGGAGGACGAACCGCAGGGGCGCCCAGAGGGCGCCCGCGCGGACACAGCGGAAGGAAGCAGAAGAGAAGACGGCGGAGGGACAGAAGAGCAGGAAGGGGACGAGGAAAGGGGGGCACAGAGAAAAAGAGGGGGGCAAGAGGAGCAGCAAGAAGGGCAGGAGCAACGGGGAAGGCAACCGGCCGCGGAGGACGGAGAGGAAAGACAGAGGAGGCGAGGGAGGGCGGGAAAAAAGACAGAGACGGAGGGGCAGGCACAGGGGAGACGAGCGGCAGGAAAGGCAGACCGGGGGAGAGAGGGCGGAGGGGGCGAAAGCGACAGAGGGCGAAGCCGGGGGACGACGCAAACGGACCGAGGGGGCGAAGCCCGCGCGCGCCGGGGAGGAAAAAAAAAGAGGCCCGGGAAAAGCAGGGGGAAACAGGGAGGGGGCAAGAGAAAGGCGGAGGCCGGACGGCCAGGGGGACGGCGAGGAGCACGAGAGAAGAAGCCAAAGAGAAAGAGAGAAACAAAAAAGAGAACCACGGGAGAAACAAAGAGGGGAAGGGGAAGCAGAAAAGAGCCGCCAAAAGCAGGACGGGAACGAAGAGAGAAGGGGGAAAGAGGGAGGGGAACACGACAAAAAGAGGACAAGAGGGGGCACAACAGGAAGGGAGGAGAAGAAAGCAGGAGCGGAACGGGGCCCGGGGGACGGGGGGAAGGAGGAGGGGGAAGAGGGAAAGCGAGAGAGCGGACACAAGGACAGAGGCCGAAAGCAGCGGACGAGCAACCGGACGGACGGAGAAAGAGGGAGGCGAACCCGCGGGAGCGAAAGCGAAAACGAGGGGCGAGACCGGCACAAGCAACCACGCGGCCAGGGCGCCCGAAGGCGAAGCAGGAGCGGAGAGGGAAGAGGCGGGAAGAAGGGGGAAGGGGGGGCGGGCGAAGAGCCAGCGGGAGCGAGGGAGGAGAGCAAAGGCGAGGGGACAGAGGGGGACGAGGAACCCAGAGGCAGGGCAAAAGAAAGGAAAGAGAAGGGAGAAAACAAGCAGGGGGGGCAAGCCAAGCAGAGCCAGGGAGGACGACGAGGGGAGGGAGGGCAGAGGAGAAGGCGGAGGGGGCGAAAGAAAGACGGGGAGGAAGGCCGGGGGGAGACAAAGAAAGGGAGAAAAAAGGAGGAGGGAGGAGCAGGGAGGAAGACAAGGGGACCAGAGAGACAAAAGACAAAAAAAGAGCGGGCCCACAGAAGGCGCGGGGCAAAGAGCCACGGAGGGCACAGCACACGGGAGGGCAGAAACAGGCCAGGGAAAAACGGGGACAAGAGCAGGAGGGAAGAAGAGGAACGAAAACGGACAGCGGCGGGCCAAACGAAGGCCAACAACAAGAAAAAGACAGGAAGGACAGGCAGAACAGCCACAAGCGGAGCAAAGAGAGCAGAGGCGGCAGGGAGCGGAGCCAAGACCAGAGCAGGAGACAGGGGGAACAGAAGGAGGCGCCAAGAGGGAACGGGAAGCGACAGGAAGGGCCCAAGAAGGGACGCCGGGAAGGAAAGCGAACGCAAGGGCACAGCGGACGACAGCGGCGCGCAGCGGGGAAGAGGGGAGAACAGAACGCAGGGGGAAGGGAGGGGGGAGGGGACGGGGACAAGAGCAAGGAGGCGGGGACGGGACACAGGGCGGAGGAAGAAGGGGAACGAGAGGACGAGGCAAGAAGAGAGCAGGCGGAGCCAAGGGGGAAGGCAAGGGGGGGGGCCCCACGAGGCGGAGGGGCGAAGCCGGCCGCCGGAGCAAGACAGAAACGAACGGGCGACGAGCGGCCGGACAGGGAGAGAGCGGCGAGAGCGGAGAGAGCGAAGGGGGGGAGGCAGGGGGGCAGCAAAAGGAAAGAGAGCAAGGGGGGGCAAAACAAGAAGGAAACAGGAGAAAAGGGCCGAGAGACGGCGGGGGAGACGGAGGACGGGGGACGGCGAACAGAGCAACCGAGGACGGGGGAGGGACAAGAAGAACAGGGGAGCCGAGGGAGGGGAGAAGAGAGGAGGGGAGGCAGGAAACGAGCGGAGGGGAGGGAGGCGGGGCCAGCGCAGAGGGGGACGCGGCGCGGAGCAAGGGCGGGGAAGAAGGGACAGGCAAGGAGGCAGGCGCCAGGAGGAGAGGAGGAGGGCAAGGGGAGGCGGGCGAGGGGAGAAAGAGAAAGAGAGGGGACGCCGGGAACGGCGAGCAGAGGAGAGCGGCAGGGAGGAGCGCGGGGAGCGCAGGAAAAAGGAGGAGAAAACAGGACGCGGAAAGACAAAGAAGAACGGCCAGAGCGAAGGGGAGGAACGCCAACAGGGACGGCGAGGAGCGGACAAGAAGAGCGACAAAACGGGGGAGAGAGAGCAGCGAGGGCAGCGCAAGCGGAGGGGAGGCGAGCAGAGGGGAAGCAGGAGCGGGGAAAGGAAGGACAAGCAGCAGAGCGGACAGGAGAACAAGGAGGCCGAGAGGAGCGGGAGAAAGCCAGAAGACAAGGGACCGGAAAGCAAACGAGCACAGAGGGACCGGCGGGGAACAGGAGGGGGAGAGGGACGGGAGGGGGCAGAAGCAACACGAGGGCAGAGAAGGAAAGAGAGGAGGACAAGAGGGAGGAAGCCAAGGAAAGGAAGGGAGGCCAGAAGGGGGGGCGGGAGAAAAGGGACGGAAGGGACCAAAAGCGGGGGGAAAGCGGGGACCAGAGCGGGAAGGGGGAGGAAGGACAGCGGGGGAGGGAGAAAAAGAAGGGGGGAGGCCGGAGGGGGCAACGACGCCGAGGGGAAGAGGGGGGACAGCGGAAGGGAGCCGCGAAAGGCAAGCACACAGCAAGAAAGGGGCGCCGGCAGAGAAACAAGGGGAGGACGAGCCGGAGAGGGAGCAACAAACCAGAGGGGGGCGCAAGCGGCGGGGGGGGCACGGGCAAGGGACGGGCAAAACCGAACGGGGAAAAAAGCGGGGGGGGGGGGACACGACGCAGGCAGCGGCAAGGACGAAAAGGGGAGCACGAGAAAGGGGGGGCGAGGGGGAGGGGCAGGGACAGAGGCGAAACAGGAGGGAGAGGGGGGAGAGAACAAGGACAAGGAGAGGGGGAGGAAGGGCGGAGCACGGAGGAGCAGACGGAAGGAGGAGAGAGGAGCGCACGGGGAGAACCAGCAGCAAGGGGGGAAGGCAAAGGGAACGCCAGAGGGGAAAACGGCGGGAGAGGCCAGGGGGAGGGAGGGCGGCACCAGGCCAGAGACAAAAGGGGCCGCGGGGGGACAGACCAGGCCGAGGAGAGGAAGGAACGAAGCAGAGAGCGGAGGGGGGGACAAGGCGGGGACAGGAGGGAGGGAAGAGCAGCGGCGAGAAAGGGGGGGGGGGCAGGAGACCAAAGAAGGGAGGACAAAAGCACGAGCGACGGACAGGGAGCGAACGGGGGAGCCAGACAGGCAGGCGGAAGGAAGCAGAAGGCCAGGGGGGGACGAGGCAAAAGCAAGAGAAAGACGGAAAAAGGCGCAAGACAAAAGGGGAGGACAAAAAGGACGGGAGAAGGGAGGGAGGCGGCGAAAGAAGCAGGAAAGGCAGAAGAAGAAAAGGGAGAGAGCGGAAACAGCGACAAGCACAAGCGGGGGAGGCGCGCAGGAAAGGAGAGCAGAAAGAAGAAAGCAGAAAACGACGGAAAGGGCAAAGAAAAAGAGAGACGCGCAGGAGAGAAGAAGGGCCGAGGGCAAGAAGGGGAGAGGAGAGGACGGAAAAACGCAGGAAAGAGAACGGGAAGAAAAGGAGGACAGAGGGGCACGGAAAGCGGGAGAACCGGCAGGGGAGCAGAAGGAGGGAGAAAAAAAAAGAGGGGGAAACGACGGGGAAAAAGAGAGGGGAGAAAACAGCGGGGGACGGGAAAGCACAACAGAGGGGGGGGAGGAAACAAGCCAACAGCGAAGGCGGAAAAGAGGGAAAAAGGAGCACCGCAAAAGAAGAAAACGGAAGAAGAAAACGGAGCGGAGGACGGAGACAGGGGGGAGAAACCGGCGAGAAAAAGGGAAGCGAGGGGCAAGAGGGGGAAGAGAAAAAACGGGGGCAGCCGAGGGGGAACGAGAAAAAAAAGAGGAAGGGCAAAAAAAAGAGCGGGAGAGACAGGGGAGGCGAAGAACAAAAGAGAGAGAGGAGGAGGGGGACAGAACGAAGAGGGGGGGAGGGAGGGAAAAAAAAGGCAAGGAACCACCAGAGAGGGGGAGAGACCGAAAGAGGGGGAAGAAACCAAGGGGGGGAACGAGGGAAAGCCACGGAAGGGGGGAAAAAAGACGACGCAAGAAAGAGGGGAGGAGAGGAGGGGGAACGAAGGAAAAGGGAGACGAACAGCAGAGGGGCGGGAAAGAGAAAGGAGAGAGAGGGAAGGGGGGGAGAAAGAAACGGGGGGGCAGGAAAGGAAAGGGCCAGGAGAAAAAAAAACCGCAGGAGCGAGAAAGGAGGGCGGGGGGGGGAGGAGAAAAAGGGGAGCCAGGACGAGAGCCGGAGGACGGGAAAAAGGCAGGGGCGGGGCAGGGGGGGGAAGGACGGGACCGAGCCCAAGAACCGACGGACAGAAGGAGAGCGAGGGAGGCAAGAGGGCGCAGAGAAGGAAAAGCGCGGAAAGAAGGAGGAGGGAGGACCCGAGAAAGGAGCAAACGCAAGGAGAGAGGCCGGCAAGCCGAACGGGCGGACGAAAGGGGGCGCAACCGACAGAGACAGGCAGGCACAGGGACAGAGAGCAGGAGGGGGGGAACAAAGGCAGACAAGGAAGGAAAGCAAGGAGGAGGGCGACCGGGGGGGGGGACAGACAACGGGGAGGGGACGAGCCAGCGGGGGGGCGGGGGAGAGCGGGACGGGAGGAGAGGACAAAAGAAAGCACGCGCGGGAGGGAGCGAAAGAGGGGGGCAAAGGGAAAGAAAAGGCAAAACAAAGGGGGGGAGGAAGAGAGAGAGAAAAAAGGCGCAAAGAAAGCAGGGGGGGCGGAAAGGCGGCAGGGGGACGGCAAAAGCGAGGGAGGGGAAGGGGGCGAGGGAAGAGCGGCGAACGAAGAGCGGGGGGACGGGAGGAAAGCCAGGAAGACGAGAGAAGAGAAGAAACCAGAAAGGAAGGGACGGGCGGGGGAGGCGAGGAGGAGCGAGCAGAAGCAAGAGGAGGGAGGGCGGCAAAGGGGCACGAAAAGAACGGAAACGGGACGGGGGGGGCAGGAGGAGAGGAGGGGCGGGCGAAAGCAGCAGAAAAACCAAGGACAAGGAGGCGGGGAGAAGCAAGGGCGAGGCCACAAAGGGGGCGACAGCGGGACGAGGGGAGGGGGGGAAGAAGGGGAAGGCGGCGAAAGGACCACGAGAAGGAGGAGGGACAGCGGGGAGGAAAGACAGGCAAGAGGAGCAGCAAGAGAAGCGAAGAGGGGGGCCAGAAGAGCGGCCCGAAGAGAAGCACCAAGACCGCCGGGGCGCAGACAGGCGGCAACGAGCAAGACGGGAGGAGGCGGACGAACGGACGGAGCAAGAGGGCCGAAAGCAAAAGGGGGAAGAGAGACAAGAGCGAGAAGGCAGGAGCAGAGCCGGAGAAACCAAGCGCGGGGCAGCGGGCAGGACAGGAGGGCGCAGACGGGAGGAGGGAAGAAGAGGGAGAGCGGGGCCAGGACGAACGACGGCGGCGGGGCGAAACAAAGGAAAGACGCGGCAGCGGGAAGAACGGCCGGCAGAGGGGAGAAAAGAACAGGGGCGAACAAAAGAACGGGAGGGGCACGGCGAAGAGCGGACGGGAGGAAGCCGGGAGCAGGGGGGGAGGGGAACAAGCAACCAGGGGAAGCCGGGAACAGCGGGGAAGGAAGACGCGAGGCGGGGAGAAGGGGCGGCACCGAAGGGGCGGCCCACGCCGCCAGGGCCACGAAGGACGAGAGGGAGAGGAAAAGGGGCGCCGGAAGGGGAAGGAACAGACCAGCGGGGGAGCAAGGGAGGAAAAGCGAAGAACAAAAAACCCAGGGGCAGGCCGGCGACGACAGGCCGGAAACCGGGCAGAGCAGCACCGAGCGCGAGCCCAGGAAAACGAGGGGCGGCAAGAGGGGAGCGAAGAGGCGCCAAGCACCGGACGGGGCAGCCAAGCCGGGGGACCGGGGAAGAGCCCCCAGAGGGGCCGACAGCGGCGCCCAGAACGAAGACGCGGGGAGCGCGAGCCAGCGCGGCGGGGAAACCGGCACGAAGAGCGGCAAAGAAGAACAGGGCGGCCAGAGGAAGAAAGGAGAGGAGAAGGAGAAAGCAACGAGACGGGGCAGGGGGGAAAAACGGGAGGAAGGAGCGAGGCAAGAAGAAAAGAAACAAGGAACGGCGGGAGACAACACAAGAGGGGGGGACGAGAGGCGGAACGAGAGAGGAGAAAGAGGAGGGGAAAAAAAGAGAGCAAAGAAAGCAAGACGGAAGAGCAGAAAGAGAGGAAGCGAGGGGGAAAGCAGGGAGCAGACAGGCCCCGAAAGACCGGGCAAGGAAAAAAGAGAAGGAGGGGAAGAGAGGGGGGGCGCGAACGAGGCGACACAAGCAAAAGAGGGGGAACAAAAAGAGGGGAGGAGAGCGGCAAGCCCCAAGAAAGGGCGGAGAGAAGAAAGGGGGAAACAAAAACACAAAGGGGAAGCAGGAAGAAAAAAGCAGGGAGAAGGAGGCCAAAAAGAGAGAGGAAAGACGGAGAGAACGCACGAAAGAGGGCGGCAGAAAAGAAACGCAGACAAGACAGGGGCCAGGCGGGAGACAGCGAGAGCGAGGGGACGGAGAGGGCGAGCAGGCGAACAGGCGAGCAACAGAAGGCAAAGAGAGAAGGGCGGGAAGAGAGGGAGCGAGAGAGGAAGAGAAAGAGCAGGAACAAGGAAGCAGACGGCGGGGGAGACAAAAAAAAGAAGGGAAGGAGGGCCGGCCAGAGAGGCACCGAGGGAAGCGGCGGCGAAAGGAGCAAAAAGGAAGGCGGGAGAGCACGGGGAACAAACCGAGAAACAGCAGAGGAAGAGGAACGACGAAAGGGACGAAAGAAACGAGGACAGCAACAACCAAGGCAGCGGCAAGGAGGGGCCAAAGAAACGGAAACGCAAGGAAAGAGGGGGGGAAAGCGGCCAAGAGAGGAAGGGGAAGAAGAACGGGAGGAGGGGGAGAGAGGGACCAAAAGAACGGAAGCCGCGGGAGGCAAACCGGCAGAAAAAGAGGCAACGGAGGGGAAAAGAGCGAAAGCGACGGGGGGGGAAGGGCAGGGGGGGGGCAGCCAACGCGCCGGGGGGAAGGGCAAGAACGCGCCAAGGGAAAAGAGCACCAGACCAAGGACAAACAAAAAGAAACAAGAACAGAGGACCAACAAAGGGGACCCAGGAACGAGAGGCGGCGGCGCCAAGCGGGGGCGAGCGAAAGCGCGGAGGAAGGCCAAAACAGAGGCGACAAAAGGGGGAGGACCAGGAGGGACAGGCGCGAAGGACGAGGACCCAAAAAAGCGACGGCGAGGAGAAGAGCAAGAACAAGCCAAGAAGGGAGGAACACGGGGGCGGGAACGGGAAAAGCACCGAGGGGCCAAGAGAAAGGGGGGCCAACGGCGACGCCAGAAAGCGGAGACAAAGCAGGGAAACGGGCAAGAGAAACCCCGGGGGAGACAGAGGGCGGGGGAAGAAGGGGGGAGAAGCGGGAAAGAAGGGCGGGGGGAAGAGGGGGGAGCAAGGAGCGAGCGGGAACGGGACAGGGCGGGAGGGCAAGGGAAAAGAACCAGCACGGCAAGGCGAAGAGAGGGAGGGGAAGCAAGGCGCCGGCGAACCAAGGGCGGGGAAAGCACGGCGGGCGGCCCAGAGCGGAGGGGGGGGGAGAACAGGGAAGAAAGAGGAGAGAGAAGAACGAGGGAGACAGAGACGAGGAGGGACGGGCGGGCGAGCAGCGGGGAGGGAGAGAAAGCGGGGCAGAGCGAAGGGAAACCAGAAGAGAAGGAAAAAGCAGAGGGGGCAGGGCAAGAAAGAGAGCGAAAGAGGAAAGAGAGGGCAAGGAAGGGCCAAAAGAGAGAGAAGAGAAGGCGGGAAGAGAAGCAAGGCGGGCGAGGGCGCCCGGCGGGAAGGGCAGGAGGGAAGGGAGCGAGGAGCCAGCGAAGAGAAGACCGAGCAGCAGCAGGGGCGGGAAGAGGCAGAGCAGGGAAAGCAGGAGCACAAGCACGAGCGACGAAACAAAGAGGGGGGAGACCGAAGGGAAGGCAGGCGGGAAGAGCAGGAGCGGCGGGGGGGGAGCAAGAAGGAGAACGAGGGCGGGCAAGCGGGGCAGAGACGGAAGGCCAGCGAAAGAGGGACGGAAGGGAGGAAGGGGCGGGAAGCACAGCGGCGGCGGGGGGGAAGGGGAGGAAGGAGCCCGGCGGGGGCGGGGCGGCCAGGGGGGGAAGCGGGGGAGGCGGGGGCAAGGGGGACCAAGGAGGGAACAGACCCCCGAACCAGGGGGGAGGCACAGAAGGGCAGCGGGCCCGGGGAGCAGCGGAAGCGACAAGAGCAGCAGCGGGAGAGGGAGGACCAACGAGAAGAAAGGGCGGGCCGGGAGAGGCGGCAGGAGCGACCAAAGCACAGGCGGCAGAGAAGAGGCGGGCGGGGGGAAAAAGAGGAAGAAGGGGAAGACCGCGGCGGGGGGAAAAAGAGAGGGGGCCAGCGGGGGAGGCCACGGCCGAGCGGGAGGACCAAAAGGAACCCCAGCGGCCAGCAGAGCGGCGAAAGGAAGAGGCCAGGGGCCGGCGGGCAGAAGAAAAAAGGGGGAGGAAGCAAGCGCGAAGAAGGGGGAGCGCCAGGAAAAGAGGAGCGACGAGGGAGGAGCGAGGCGCGAGGCGCAGGAAAAGCGGGAGGACGGGGGGACAGGGGGCGGACGAGGGAAAAGAAAACAGGAGAAGCAACAGAAAAGGCGGGAAGAAGGGGGAGAGGACAGGAGAAGGGCAGGACAGGGCAACGAGGAAGGGAACGAGAAGAAGAAGAAGAAAAAAGGCGCGGAGGGCCGAGGGGCAAAAGAAGAGAGGAAGAGGGGAAGAGAGGAGGAGGAGGAGAGAAAGAGAAGGGGAGGAGGGAGAGAGAAGGCAGAGGGCGAAACAAAACAAAAAGGGCCAGAGAAAAAGGAAGAAGACGGGGGCGACGGGGGGAAGGCGGGAGGGCGAGGGGGGAGGAAAAAGGGGAAGGGGGAGAAAAGCGGAGAGGCGGGGAGGGGGGAGAGACACCGAAGGCGGCGGAAGAGGAGGGAAAAAGGGAGGGGACGGGCGGCAGGCGCGGGCGAGGGGGACAGAGGAAGGAAAGAGGGAGGCAGCCAAGCGCGGGGGGAGGAAGGGGGGGAGAGACAAAAAAGAGGCGGAGAGCGGGAAGGGAAGACCCCAGGGGAAGGAGGGGAAAAGGGAAGGGCGGGGGGGAGAAAGAAGAGCGGCGAGAGGAACCGGGGGACAACCGGGACCGGCGGGGAGCAGGGGACGCAAGAAGACAGGGGCGGGCAAGCCGGGCAGCCAAGCCAGGCGCCCCGGAAGGGCAGAGCGACGAAGAACGGGAAGGGGCGGGCAAAACGAGCGGCGGAGAAAAAACGAGGGGAGGAAGGGAAGCGGGGGGAAGGCCAAGGAAGACAGGGGACAGGGGAAAGGGGGAGGAAGGACACGAGGCAGGCGGGCGGCGGGGGCAAGCGCCAGGAAGGCGCCAGGGAAAAAGACGCCGAGGGCAGCAGAAGGACACGCCGGGCGGAGAACGGGGGGGGGGAAAAAGCGGGAAGAGCAGGAGGGGCAACAAGGACAACGGGAGAGCGCAGGGGGCGGACAAGAACGGCGACAGGGGGAGCGGAAAGAGAGACGCCGGGAGAGAAAGAGACGGGGGAAGGGGAGCGACAGGGGCGAGGGACGAGAGGCGAAAGCGGGCCGCGCGCGAGGGACAGAGGCGGGAGAGAACAGGAGAGCCAGCGGGGCAAGACGACCAACGGAAGGACGAAGAGGGGCGGGAAGACGACCGACGAAAGAGGCGAAACGCAGAGGCAAAGGAACGACGACGGGAGGGCCGAGCCGAGCGGCGAAAAGGGGGGCAGCGGGGGAAGGCCGGGAAGAAGAGCACGGGCGGGCAGCCGGGCGGAGGCAAAAGGAAGGAAAGGAGCGCCGGCGGGGAGCACCGGGGGAGGAGAAGCAGGGACGACAGGGCCGGCAGGGACGAAAGAAAGGGGGGCGAAGCGAAGAGGGAGAGAACGGGCAGACACAGCGACGAGGGGCCGGAGGCAGGCAACAGACCAGAAGCGAAGGGACGGACACCGGGACAGAGAGAGGGGGCGAACAGCGGGGGGGGGGGGAAGAAGGGGAGGGAAACAAAGGGAAGGCAGCCAAGGGAGAAAAGAGAGAGAAAGAACCGAGGGCGGGAGGGAGGAAGGCGAGCAGGGGGGGCAACAAAAAAAGGGGGAGGGCAAACAAAAGGGCGGGAGAAACCGGGGAAGGGAGGGAAAAAAGCCGGAAAAAAGAAGAGGGCGGAGGGAGGGGCCAAAGCAGAGGGAAGCAAAGGACGAAAGGGGGGAAAGAGGAAAGACGAAGGCGGGCGAAGAAAGGAGGAAAGGGGCCGACGAAACCGACAGCAGCACAGAAAGGGGAGAAAGAAGAGAGAAGAAGAAGCGGGGGCGGAGGGCCCAGAGGGGCGGCGGAGAAGAAAAAAGAGCAGGAGAAAGGGGGAGAAGAGGCGAACGGAGCAGGGCCGGAGGCAGAGGGAGACGCAGGGGGACAAAGGGCGGAGCAGAAGCAGCAAGGCGGAGGGGAAAGGGAGCGACGGCCGAGAAAGGCAGAAGCCAGGAGCAGCGGCACGGGGAAGAGAGAAAAAACCAGGAGGGGAGGAAAAAGCGGGGCGCGAAGGGGGGAGGGAGGAAAAGAAAAGCGGGGGCGAGAGGCAAAAGGAGGAAAAAACGACGGGGAGGGAGGAACAACAGAAGGGGGGGCCGAGAGGGAAGGCAGCGGGAAGAGAAGCGGGGACGGGAGAGAAGAAAGAAAGAGGAAGACCGGAAAAGGCAGGCAAGCGACCGGAAAAAAGCCAGAGAGAACGAGGGGGAGCGACAAGCGGACGGAAAGAAGGACGAAGAGAAGGGAAGGCGAACCAGAAGCGAAGACGGGGGGGAAAAGAACGGAAGGCCAGAAGCGGGCGGGGGGGAAAGAAGAGGCGGGAAGACCGGGGAGGCAGAGAAGACGGCGCCGGCGAGACCACAAGAGAGAGCGGGGCGAGGGGGCGGGGAAAGGAGCGGGACGGGCACGAACGGCGGCGAGAAGGGGCGAGCGGGGACAGAGGGAGGAGGGCGGACAAGAAGGAAACGAGAGGGAGGGACAGGGAAGAGAGGGCGGGAGGGGGGCCAGCGGCGAGGAGAACGGAGAAAGCGGCGGGACAAGGCCAGGCAGGGCGGCCAGGACGAGGACGGGGAGCGGGAAGAGGGGCGGGAGAAAAAGGAACCACACCAGGAAAGGGGGCGCGGACAGGCGCGGCAACAGCGCCAGGAAAAACACCGCCAGGAGGAAAAGGGCGGAAAGGGAAGGGAGGGCCAGGGGCGCCGAGAGAGGGACCGGCAAGAAGGCCGAGCGCAGCACCAAGGGCGACGAAAGGGCCACAACGGAAAGCCCAGCCGGAACACAGGGGACAGGCGCGAGGCAGGCGGGGGCAACGCAAAGGAGAGCGGACAGAGAGGGCAGGGGGAGAAAGAACCAAACGAGGGACGAGAGCGGGAGCCAAGGCGGGAGGGCGAACGGCAAGACAACGACCAGGGAGAGAAACAGCACGGGCAAGAAGGCGGCCGACGAAGCGAGCGGGGAAAGACAAGAAAGGACGAGAGGGGGGGCGCGCGGGGAGAGAACGCAAGCGGACCCCGGCAAAAGGGGCACAAGCAGGAGGACGAACGACGAGAGGGGGCACAACGGCGACAAGACGACGGGGCAAAGAGCCGGCAGCAGCAGGACGGACAGCAGGAGCGACGACGCCGGGGCGGGCACCAGAACAAGAGAGGAGAGAGGCGGGGAAAGAGAAACCGGCGCGGAAAGGACGGGGAGAGGAAGAGCAAGAAGAGGCCCGGGAGGAGGGGACAGGAAGCCGCGCAGACCGACGAAGGGGGGACGGGGAGACAGGGCCGCGAGCACCAGAGAAAGACAGCAGAGGGACCGGAGGGAAGGGAGCGGGAGGGCGAAAAGGAGAACGCAGGGCCCGGGGGAAGGAGGCACGCGGGGGGGGCCAGGGGCGACGACGGGACGGAAGGGGCGACGGCAGGAAGAGAGCCACGGCGAGAGGGGCGGCAGAGGGAGAGGGGGAGGCGCGGCAGCGGGGAGGAACCAAGGGGGGAAGGAGGGGGGAAGAAAGCAGCAAGCCCGAAGGAAAGACCGGCGGGAGGGGCAGGGCGAAAGCCGAAAGGCGGGAGGGGAGCCAAAAGGGGGCGGGACAGGCGCGGCCGAAGGAGGGCAGCAAGCGGCCAAGCAAGGGGCGCAGGGCACCGGGGGCCAGCACGGGAGGGGAGAAAAGGAGGGCGCCAGACGCGGCGGGGAGCCGGGCCAGAAGGCAGGACCGCCAGAGGGAAGAAGGAAAAAGAAGGACACGGGGAGGGAAGGGGGAAACGGAACGCAAGAGCAGGGGAAAAAGGCGGGGGGACCAAGGAGAAACAGGGAAGAAAGGCACGGAGAACCGGGGAAGGGGCAGAAGGGAGGAGGGAAGGCAGAAGAAAAGGGGAGAAGCCGGAGCCAGAACCAGGGAAGGCGGGGGGGGAAGAACAACAAAGCAGGCAAGGAGCGCGAGGACAAGCAGGGAAGAGGCAAGAGGAAGAGAGAAGGAAGAGAAGAGGGGAGGGGGAGGAGAGGAAGGCAAGAGGAGGCAAGAGGCGGGGGAAGAGGGCAGGGGGAGGAAGGGGAGAAAAAAAGGGAGCGGCGAGGAGAGGCAAGAGGGGCGGGAGGGCGGGGGAAGCGGGGGAGGAAAGAGAACACGGCCAAGAGGAGGGAAAAGAGACCGAGCGGGAAGGCCGGCGCGAGGACGACGGAGGGGAGAAGGGGCAGAGAGACGGGGGGGGGGCCCAGAGAAGCGGAGGGGAGGGCAAGAGGGCCGGCGCGAGAGGCAAGGACAGGGACAGAAGGGGGGGCCAGCGGAACCAGAAAAAGGAAAAGGGCGGAGGGGGGGGGGAGGCAAAAAGGGAAGACAGCAGCAGAAGCAGAAAAGACAGGAGGGGGAGAGCCAGAAGGGGGGGGACGGAAGAGGCGCGAGCGAAGGGGCGACGACCAGAGAGACCCAAAGCACCGGCGAAAGGGAAAACAGAGAAGCCAAGAAGCAGAGCGGGACGGGGGACAGCAACGGCGCGGCCGGGAGCGGGAGAAAGAAGAGGGGCGGGAGACCACAGGAGGAGACGAGCGGCCACGGGAGCGGCCCAAGCCAAAGGGACAGGAAGGGCCAGGGGAGCACCAGCAAAAGCCGCAGGAAAGCCAGCACAGACGAAAGGAGGGAACGGAAGGGCACGGGCGCGCACAAGGACAGGCGGGAAGGCGGGAGGCCGAAGCGAGGGAAGGGAGGGGCGCGGGGGAAAACAAGAAAACGAGGAGCAACAACGGCGGGAAGGACGGGCCAGACAAGGGGGGCGGGGGGGAAGCAGACGCGGGGCGGCGCGGAGAGGGGAGCGAAGGGGCGAGCAAGGAACGCGCGAAGCAGAAAAGGGGGAAAGAGGGCGAGGGCCAGGGCGCGAGGCAGACCACAGGGAGGCAAAGCGAAGAAAGGACCGACGACGAGGACGGAACGGCCAGAAGAAGCGACACGGGACCGAGCAAAGGGGCCCGGAAGCGGCCCGGGGCCCGGGAAGGAAAGAGGAAAAAGAGGGGGAGACGCGGGGGGAGGAGCGCGAAAAGGCGAGGAGCCCAGGCCAGGGGCGAAGAAAGCAGCAACAGCGCGCGGGAAAGAGACGCGGGGAAGACGGGCAACCAAACCGGCGAGGACAAGAGGACCGGGAGAGGAGAACCACAGGAAGAGGGCGGCAGGCCGAAAGAAAACGGGGCGAGAGAGGGCGGGGAAGGCGGAGGGAAGGAAGGGACCGGCGCGGAGGGCAACAAGAGGGCGGAAAGCAGGAGGGAAGACGGGGAAGACGGAAAGGACCAGCCAGGCGGGGGGAAGGCGGGAGGGGAGGAGAGCGCGCACAAGCGGAGGACAGCGAAGAAGCAAGCGGGGGCGCGCGGAAGGGCAGCACGGGGGGAGGGGGGGAGACGGACCAGAAGCGGGAGGCCACAGGGGGCAGGGGGGGCAACCAAGCGGGCCCAGCGGGGGGGAGAGGGACGAACGGGCGGGGGAAAGGGAAAGGCAGGAGCAGGCGGGGAAGGCCAGAGCCGCCAGGAAGAAGGGCGCGACGGGCACAGGCACGGGACCAGCGAGAAAGAAAGAGCCAGAAAACGCGGAGCCAAGGAACAGCAAAGCGGGGGCAACGGAGGCGAGGGGCAAGGAGAGGGGGAGAGGCGAAGCGGAAGAAACGCGCACGGGCCAAGAAAAGGGGAGGGGCGAAGGGAGGAGAAGCAGGGGCGGGGAAGGAGAGGGAGGGGGAAGACAGAGGGACGGGGGAAGAAGCGGGGGCGGGGGAGGAGACGCGGAGAGGGCAGGGCAGGAGCGCCGGGGGGAGAGGGCCCAAAAGGCGAAGGGGGGAAGAGGGGCCAGGACCAAGAAGAAAAGAAGGGAGAGAGAGCAAGGAGCGAGCGGGGAGAGGCGGGGCCCCCCCGAAGAACCGGACGGGAAGGGGCAGAGCAGACGGCGCACGGAAGAAGGCGGGCGAGGGGAGCGACGGAAAAAGAGGGGCGGCAGGGGGGAGGGGGGACGAAAGAGGGAGGAGAAGGGCAGGCGCAAAACGAAGCGAGGAAGGGGGCAGAAAGAGAGGGGGGAGGCGAGGAGGCAAAGAGAAGAAACGGGGACCAAGAACGCAAAGCAGCCAAGAAAGGAAGGCCAAAAAGGCGAGGAAGAAGAGAGAAAAGGAGGAAGAAGGAAGAGGCGGCGGGAGGGAGCGGGAGACACCAGAAAGAAGCGAGGCGAGGCAGAAAAAAGAAAAAAAGGGCGGGGGAACACGGGGGGAGCGGGGCGGGAAGCAAACGGGAGAGAAAGACCGAGCGGGAGGCAGCGGCGGGACGCCGAGGGGGCGAGGGAGGGCAGGACAAAAGAGGCGAGGCAGGGGGGGGAGAGAACCAGCCGGGGAGCAGAAAGGCGAGAGGGAGGGGGGACGGAGCCAGGAAAAAGGACAAAGGAGAAGCCAGAGACAGAGGAGGCGCCAAGGAAGGGGGGGGGAAAAAGCGCACGAGGCCCAAGCGAGGGGGAAAGAGGAAGGAGGGAGAGGAGCGAAGGCAGAGACACGGGGGAACGAGGACAAAGGGGGAGAGGGGAGCGGGGCGACAGACACGGAGGGACGGGGGCAAGGCACACAGCGCAAGACACGAAACGGGCGACAGCCGGGAGAGGCAGGGCGAAGAAAGGGGCAAGAGAACGAGGACGAGGGGGAAAGACCAGACAGGAGGGACGGGAGAGGCGAGGGGAAGAGACCCCAGGCGGGGGCGACGGACGCGAGAGGCAGGGAAGGCCACACCACAGGGGGCACAAAAGCCGGGAGGAGCGGGAGCAGGAGCCAGACCGGGAGAGGGACCACAGGCACAAACGCCAGGGGGGGGGGGCCAAAGAGACGGGCACAAAAGAAACCAGCGCGCGCAGGCGGGGGAGGGGAGAAGGGAGAGGAGGAGGGGGACGCACGCGGCCGACGACCGCGCCAGGAGGCAAAACGCGGGCCGCCCAACGACGAAGGGGGCCGGAGAAGCGAAGCCGAGACGAAGAGAGGGAGAAGGAGCGGAAGGAACCAGAAAGCGAGGCGCGACGCCAGAAAAAAAAGAACGGGGAACGGAGGGGGAGGAAAGAAAAGGGCAGGGCAACAAGGCAAGGGGGCAGAGGCGAACGAGAGAAGGCAGAGGAAGCGCAGAAACGAGAGAAAGAGAGGCACGACGGAAAGGGAGCAAGAAGGAAGGGGAACGGAAAAGAAAAAAAAGGGGCAAGGAGGAGAGGCACACGCGAGGGAAAGGACGGGGGAGGGAAAAGGAAAGGAGCGCCAGAGAGAAGAGGAGGACCAAGGGCGAGGCCGAAGCAACGGAGGGCGCGAAGAAGGAAACGGAAACGAGCGGGGGGAGCCAGGGGGGGCGGAAGAGGGGCGGGAGCGACAAGCGCGCCAAGAACGGGAGAACGGCCGACCACAGGGGCCGAGGGAAGGGGGAACAGGGCGGGGAACAGAGAGGCGGCACCAAAGCCGGCAAAGGCCCAAACGGCCAGGGCACCGAGGCGGGGGCCCCCCCGGGGAGAGCGGCCGCGAAGAGGGGGGGGGGGACGAACGCAGAGGGACCACGAGCACGGGCAGGGAGGGGGCAGCGACGGGAGGAAGAAGGGGCAGAACAGAAGGGGGGCCGACGGGAAGGGGGGGAGCGAAAAGGGCACCGGGGCGGCCAGCAAAGAAACAACGGGGGCCAGGACGAGGGGGGGCAAAGAACCAGGGAGAACCACGGGGGCGCGGGCAGGAGAGAGGGCAGAAAAAACCAAGGGGCGGGAGGCGGCGCGGGCAGAGCGGGCAGCAAAAGGCGGGAGACGAGAAGGGGGAGGGAACCAACGGCCAGCCAAACCGAAAAGACACGCAAAAAGGGGACCGACAGGCAGGCGGGAGGGCACGCCAAGGGGACGCAAAACCAGAGCAAGAGGAGGACCAGCGGGCAGAGAGGGCAGAGCGGGGGGAGGAAGGAGCCGGGAGACAACACCGGGGGCCCAGGGCGACCGGCGAGGGGAGCACCGACGGGAAGGGGCGGGGGGGAAAACAGAGACAGGGAGACGAGCGGGAAAAGGACGCGGGGGGGCAACCCAGCGGACAGCGAGCACGCGGCCGACGCCACCGGGAGGGAAGGGGAGACAGCGGGCGCGAGGAGGAAGGGCGGGAACACCAAAAAGAGCCGGGAAGAAGGGGCCGGCAGGGGAACGGAGAAGAGGGGCGGAGGCCAAGGGAGCGAGCGGACCGACCAAGACAGCGCCGGCGGCGACCCAGGAACCGAGGGAAACGAGGCCACGAGAAGCGAAAGGACGGAAAAGAGGGGAGCGAAAGGCGGAAGAGCCCGAGGAAGGAGGGCAACCCCGGCACGAGGGGCGGGGACGGAGAGGGCGGGGGGCGCGAGAGGGAGAGACGGAGAAACAGCGGCAGGGACCAAGCGAGCACGGAGGAGCACCGCAGCGGCAAAAGGGGAGCCCGCCCAGGGCAGAGAGGCAACGAAGACAGGGGGCCCAAGGCCAAGGCGCCACCGACGGGAGCGGCGCCAGCGGCGAAGAGGGGGCCGGGGCGAACAGAGGCGCCCAGAGGAACGACGGGGGGGGAGGAAGACAAGGGCCAGGAGGAGAGCGGGCAGAGGGAAGAAGGGGACGCCGAAGGGGGCGGGAGCGGGAGGGAGGAAAAGAAGAGGGGGCCAGCGACAGAGGGAACAGGAGCAGCGGCGAACGAAGGCAGAACGGGGCCAGAAGCGAAGGCCACAGGAGAGGCAAGGCCGGGGCCGACGAGGGGGGGGCAGGGGGAGGAAGGGAACGGCGGGACGGGGCAGACGAGAGCCCAGAAGAGGACGAGGAGCAGCAGGAGGGGCGAGAAAAGGGAGGAAGGAGGCGCCGAGAGCAAAAGAGGGGAGAGGCAAGAGACGGCGCAGAGGGAGGGGAGCCCAGGAGGGGCGACGAAAGGCGGGGGAGAGGGAAGCGAAGGAGCGCGGGCCGGCCAGAGGGGACCGAGGGCAAGACGAGGGGAGGACCAAGGGGCAGACGGGCGGCGAGGCCGGCAGGAACAGAGACGGGGGGGGCGGGGGGAAAGGGCCACAAAGGGGAGGGAAAGGAGGCGCGAGAAGGCCGGGGGAAGGAACGCGGGCACAAGGGGAAAGAGAGGGAAGAACGCCGGCAGGCAGACCGGCAGAGGGCGCAAGAGGACAAAGGCGGCCGGAAGGACGAGGAGGAAGAGCGCGGGGGCGAAAACGAGCAGGGCGGCGAGGGAAACCACCGGGCCCGAAAAGACGGAAGGGGCGGGGAGGCGCCAGGGCAGCGAAGGGGGGAGGGGGAGCCAAAAAGGGGAGGAAGGCAGGAGAACCAAAAAAGGGAGGAAACAGGGGAGGAAAGGGAGGAGAAGCGAGGAGACGGCGAGGGGAGACGACACGGGGGAGGAAGCGGGGCGGCGCAGAGCACGGGGACGGGGGCGGGGAGAGCAAGGAGCGAGACGCGGAAAGGGGGACGGAGCAGAGCGGCCACAGAAGGGACAGGCGGGGGGGGAAAGGAGCGAGAGCAGCAAGAGGAGCCAGGCCGGAACGAACGGGCACAAGGAGAGCAGCGGCGGCAAGGAAAGCGGGAGGGAAGAAAAAGGGGGAGCGGCAGGAAGAAAGAGAGGCAAGCGGCGGGGAAGAGGGAAGCGGCCAACAGAGCCGAGGGGAGAAAGAGGAGCGCACCAGGGGGGAGGGGGCGGAGAGAAGGAAGGGAGGGGGGGAGGGGGAGAGGGGGAGGGCCGGGAAGGGGGGAGAGAAAGAGAGGAAGGCGAGGGCGCGGGCGCGGGGAGGGGCAAGGCAGCGAAGAAGGCGGCGAACCGGGGAGGACGAGACGGGAACCAAGCAGGAAGAGCCGGAAGGGCGAAGCCGAAAGCAACGAAAAGCAAAACAAGGGGAACGCGAGGGCGAGGAGGAACACGGACGGAGAGGCGACCGGGGGGGCCAGGGCGAGGCGGAAGCGGGGGGCGGCAGCGAAACAGAGAAGCGGGGCGGGAGACAGGCCAGCGCGAGGAAGAGGAGAAGAAAGACCGGGAGGGCGGAGGAGGGGAGGAACAAGGGGCCAAGAGACACCAGGAAGGACAAAGGGACCACGAGGAGGCAGCAAAGGAAGACGGCCAAGGCAGACAGGGGGAAGGCGAGGAGGACCAGCGGGGAGAGGAGGAAGGGGGACGGGGACAGAAAGAGCGGACGCAGAGGGAGGAGAGGGAGAGACGGCGGCCCGGGCAGGGAAGCGAGGGGCACGGAAAAGAGACGGAGCAGCGAGGAAGGGAAAGGCAAGGGCGGGAGCAGAAGCGGGGAGAAGGGGAAAGGGAGGCAAGGCGGCAAAAAGACAAGGGGCGAAAAAACGACGAAAACGGGCGAGGGGAAGGGGCAAGAAAGCGGGCAAGACAAACAGGGGGAGAGGCCGAGCGAAAGGAGACAGGCCAGGGCCGCAAGCGGAGGAGGAGGGCGCCCCAGAGAGAAAGGAGGAGCAGGAGGGCGAGAAAAAGAAGGGAGGAGAGAAGAGCGGGAGGGGAAAAGAGCGAAAGGAAGAGGGCCAAAGACGACGCGAAGCCGGGGAGGCCAGAGGAAGGACGGAAGAGGGGGGAAAAGAAAAAAAACAGGCGAGAGGCGGGAACACAAAAGCCGGAGGCAGAAGGAGGGGCGGCGAAACAGAGAGAAGAGAGGGAGGCCCGGGAGCCAAAAGAGAAAGAAAAGACGAAAACCGAGAGAGACAACCACAAAAGAACCAAGGGACGGGACGGCGCAAAACCGAGAGCAGAGAAACACAGCGAGGCGGGAGACGGAACCAGAGCGGCAGGCAAGAGGCGGGGGAAACAGAGGGAGGCGACAGGGCCAAGGGGGAAGGCAGGGGAGGGCAAAGCCGCGACCCCCAGGGCGAAGCGGGGGGGCGCCGAAAAAAAGAGACAAAAGAAGAGAGAGACGAGGAAAAAAGGAGGACGAAAAGAGGGGGCAGGAAAGGGCGGGGGGGGCGACGGGGGGCAAGGGAGGGGAAGGAACACGACGCAAAAAAAGAAGAGAAAAAAGAAAAAGGAAGCACGGGGGCAGAAGACGGAAGAGGCGGGCGAAGCGCAGGGAGGAAAAGAGAAAAAAGGCGAGGAGGGGGGCAAGAAGAGGGGGCAAGGGACGGGGGACCAAACGGGCGCGGGCGGAAGACAAAGCGGGAGGCGCGAGAGAAGGGAGAGGCGGACACGGGAGGGGAAGAAGAGCGGGCAGGAAGAGCACAACCGGGGGCGAGGGGACGGGAGGGGGCAGGGAGGGCAAGGGAGAAAACGGGGGCGGAGGGCAGCAAAAAAGAGAAGACGCAGGGGACGGGCGGCGGGCGGAAAAGGGCAGAAAAAGACAAAAAAAGCGAGGGGAGCCGGGGGCAAGGCAGGGGCAAAAAACGAACGAGCGACGCGCAACAAGGAACCCGGGGCAGGGGGGAAGGCCCGGGAGAGGAGGAGAGAGAGAAAAACGGGAAGAGGACAGAAAACAAGAGGGGGGAGGGACAGGAGGAGCAGGGGGGGGGGGCGCGGAGGGGAGGAGGCACAGGGGCCCGGGCAGGAGGGGGAGGGGGAAGAAGCGGGGGGAAGGGGAGGGGGGAGAAAGGGGAGACAGAAGGGAGGAACGGCGACGCGGGCGGACGCCGGGGGGGGAGGGCCCAAACGGGAGGGGAGACGAGGAAGAGGGGAGGAGGAGGGACGCAGGGGGGAAAGGGGGGGCGGCGGAAAGAACAAAAAGAGAGGGAACAGGAACAAAGCAAAAAACAGAACGGAAGGGGAAGCAGGAAGGGAGACAGAAGACGAGAGGAGCAGAGCGGAGCGGGGGAGGGGGGAAAAAAGGAGGAAGAGAGACGCGGGGCAGAGAAGAAGGGGGAGGACGGAAACACGGGGAGGGAAAAAAGCAAGGGGGACAGGGGAAGGCAGGGGGCCCAAGAAGCAGGCAGGAGAGAGGGCAAGAAGAAGGGCGGGGCGGGAGAAAAAGGGCGGGAACGAGAGGAGAAACAAGGGGGGGAAAGGAAGGGGCGCAGCCAAGAAGAGAGGGGGGGGCAAGAGGGGGGCGGGGGGCGGAGAGGAGCAGAAAAGGGGGGCGGGGAGCAGGGGCACCACGAAGCCAAAGACGGGCGCCGAGAAAAAACAAGGCAGGGCCACGGGAGAAAAGGGGACAGAAGAACAAAAGGGGAGCGAAACGCCAACCGGGAAAAAGCAAGAGGCCACCACAGAACAAGCCAACGGAAGAAAAAAAAAGGGCGGAAGAGAGGGAGAGGGGCGCGGCGCACCCCCCGGAGAACGAAAGAGGAAACGGGAGGAGGCGGGGAGCGCAGGCAAGGGGAGGAACGGGAGAGGAAAAAGCAGGGCAAGGAAGAAGGCCGGGCCAAGCGGAGGGGCCAGGGAGACCAGGCGGGGAGGGACAGACAAAAAACAGAGAGCGGAGGGGGGGAGAAGGCAGAAAACGGGGGGCGCGGGGCCCAGGGAGCGGGAGCGAGGGGGGCGGCAGGGGGGGAGGGGAGAGAAAAAACGGCAGAGAGAAGCGCAGCGAGCAGGAGAGAGAAAGGAGGGAGGCCAAGAAAACGCGAGGACCGGCGACGGGGGGGACGGCAAGAGGGGGCAGCAAGCCGGAGGGGCAGGCGAGCCGGCAGGGGGAGAGAGGGGGGAAGGGGGCGAGAGGAAAACACGAAGGGACCAAGACGGGGCAGAGGAAGGGAGCAGAGGAAGCGGCGACAGGGGGGGGCGGGCGAAGGCGCAAAAGAAGGGGCAAGAGACGGACCAGAGAGGGAGAAGGAACGGGCAGGAAGGGGCGGGAAGGAAGACCCAGGAGGGGCGCAAGCGGCAGGGGACGGGGAGGAAGAGGGGGAGAAAGGGAGACAAACGGGGGGCGGCGGCAAAAGGGGGGAGACGCGGGAGGAGAGGGCAAGCCGCACCGCGAGAGACAGCAGGCGGGGGGGGCGAAGAAGAGACAAAAGAAGACCGACGAGAGACAAACCGAGACCAACAAGGGGACGAGGCCCGAAGGCCAGAGGAAGCAGAGGAGCCGCACAGGGGGGGCAAAAGAGGAAGGAGAGAGGGAAGAAGAAAGGAAAGCAAAAACGGGCGGGGGGGGGAGGGAGGGACACAGCAGAAAAACAGAAAAGGACACAAAAGGAAAGAAAAAGAAACAGGCGAGGGGCGAGACAAAGGGGGGGCGAGGGAAGCAAAGAAAGAGGGAACAAAGGGGAGAAAAGAGGGAAAGAGAAGAGGGGGGCGAAGCAAGAGAACGCGGAAGAAGGAAAACACAAGGCCCGAGGGGAGGAGACGGGCGAAGCGGACAGAAGAGGGCCCGAAGGAGGGCAAAAGGGAAGGAAGAAAAGGAGAAAGAAAAGGGCGGGGGAGCGCCAGAAAGGGGGAGAAGAGGGAGAGCGCAGACAAGCAGGAGGGGCAAAGAAGGGGGAAGAAGACAGGCACGGGAGAAGCGAAAGGAACGAAAGAGGCAGCACGCCGAGGGGCGGAAACAAAAACAGAAGGAAAGCGGGAAGGGGCGGGGCGGGGGGGAGGAACGAGGGCGGGGCGACGAGAAAAGAGAAAAGAGAGACAGCAAGGGGACAGACAAGCACGCGCCAGGAGAGAGAGGGCCAGAGGGACAAGCGAAAAAGCGGACGGGAGGAAGGGCAGGCGGGGGGGAGAGAGGAAGGCCGCAAGAGCGAGAGAGGGGAACGACGAGACGAGCCGGCGGGACGCGCGGGGGGACGGACAAAAGGAGGAAGAAGGCGGGAGGAAGAAGAAGGAAGAAAGCGGGAGCAAGGACGGCAAGGAGGGGAACGGCCAGAAGCGGGAGAGAGGGAGGGGGAAGAACGCGAGAAGCGCAGGCGGGAAGAACGGAAAGACAGGGAGAGGAGACAAGGGGCGACAGGGAAACAAAAGGAGAACGAAGGGAGAGACAAGAGGGCGCGAAGCGGGGGCAAGAAAAGAGGGCGAGGGGGCAAAGAAAGAGGAGGAGAGGAGCGAGGGGGAGAACGCCGGGGCAAAAAGAAAAAAGACAGGGACCAAAGAAAGGAGACCGAGAAAGAGCAGCGAGGGCGGCCGGGAAGAGGACGCGAACCGCCACGCCGCGCAGCACGAGAGGGGGAGGCGCGCGGGGCGACCAGGGCACCACCAAGGCGAGAGGGAAGACAAGGGGAGGCAAGAGAGGGAACCGAGAGCAAGAAGAGGCAAAAGACAGAAGGGAAAAAAAGAAAAGGGGAGGGCGACAGGAGACGGAGGGGCGAGGGCGAAAAGGACCGGGAGGGAAACGAGGGAGCAAAGAGGGAAAAGGAGGCGGCGAAGGCAGGGCGGCGCGAGAGAAAAAAAAGAGGGGGAGAAAAAAAAGAGGGGGGGAGAGAGAAGGGGGCGAGAGGCGGGAGAGGGGAGGGCAGGGGAGAGGGGCCGCGAGAGGAAAGGAAGAGAAGGGGGGCAGAAACGCGCGGAAGAAGAAAAAGAAGAGGGAAAGAGGGGGCGGCGGCGGAAGAGAGGGGAGGAAAAAAAGGAGAAGGGCGGCGAAGGGCAGAAGAAAAGAGGCGGAAGGACGAAGGAACGCGCGGGGGGGGAGAGCAAAAAGAGGAGGGAAGAGCAGAGCAGGGGACACAGAGGGGAAAAGAAGGAGCAGGCGAGGAAGAGCCGGGGGAAAGAAAAAAACGACGGACGGAGACAGGGGGCGGAGGGAGGGCAAGAAGAGGAGGGAGGAGAAAACCGAAAAGAGGGGAAGCGACGACACAAAGAGCGAGACCCAGGGCAAGGGGACGACGAGAGAGAAGAGAGGGAGACGGGGCGAGAGAAGCGCGGACAGAGCGGGACAGGGCGGGAGCGGCGGGGGCAGCAGGGCCGGGACGACGCGGAGAGAAGAAGACAAAGAAACGACACGGGGAAGAAGGCCGGCGGAAACAAGGAAAGAGAAGCCAGAGGGCCAACCACACCAGAAGAAAGAAAGGGGGCCAAAGAAACCAGCGAAAGGAGGCAGGCCGGCGAAGGACAGGAAACAGAGGGGGAAACAAAAGGCGAACCAGGGAGCGGGGAAAGAGAAGCCGGGAGAAGCACGGAGCGGAGCAGGGCCGGGACGCAAACCAAAGAGGAGAACACAAGCAAAAGCGCCCAAAGGCAGGAAGGGAGAAGGAAGCAGAGAGAGGAGCAGACGGGCGGAGGCAGCAGAGGGGCCAGCAACAAGGGCAAGAAGCAAGGAGCCCGCGGGACGGAGAGAGGAAGAAGCAAGCAGACGGGGGAGGCGGGGGGGGGAGCCGCAAGGAGGGGCCCGAAAACCAGGCGGAGGAGGCCGACGAGGGCGAGGAGAGGAGGCCAGGGGGCGGCAAGACCCGGGAAGACAAGAAGGAAGAAGCGAGGAGCGAAGGCCAAGCCGGCAGCGGGAGAGCCGACAGACAAAAAGGCAACAACGGGAGGAGGAGCGCCGGCAGAGACAGCAGGGGGCCAGGGAGGAAAGGGAACGGCAGAGAGGGGAAAACCGAGGCCGACGAGAAGACAAACCAAGGCGACCCAAAGGCCAACAGGAGAAGAGAACGGAGGGGGAAGCCAGGGACGAGAGCAAGAAGGGGGAAGGGACCGCCAGAAAGCCCAGAGAGCCAGGAGAAACCAGACACAAGGAGGGCAGAACGGACGCCACCCAGCAGGAAGGACGGCAGAGCGGCGGCAGGAGAACGCACAGCGCGGGGGGCAGAGCCGGCGAACAAAGAAGAGGAAAGGCGGAAACAGGCAAGGGAAACAAAGAGAGGAACAAGAGCAGGGGCGCCACAGACAAACAGAGCACCAACAGGAGCAGGCAAGAGAAAGAGGAAAAAGGCCGAGAGGGCCAGGCCAGAACGGCGAAGAGAGGCGGGGGAGAAAGGAAGACAAAGGGGGGAGGCAAAACAAAGAAGAGCACGAAAGGCGACAGGAAAGCCAGCGACGGGAAAACGACCGAAAAAACGGGGAGAGAGGGGGGGACCGGGAGGGACGGGAAGCAAGAAGAGAGGGGGAGCGGAGAACAAACCGGGGAAAGCGAGGGGGAGAACCAAGAGGCGGGGGGGGGGGACGGCGACAAGGAAAACCGCGAACAAAGAGAGGAGCAACACACAGGCAGGGAAAAGACGAAGGAGGGGGAGAGCGAAAAGAACGGAGCAGGGGCCAGAAGAAGAGAGGGGGGAGACGGGGGCGAGCGGGCCGGACGGACAGGGAGAGAAGAGCAGAAACGCGGGAAGAGAGGCGGCAGGGAAGGGCGAAGAAGAAAAGAAGGCCCAGAAGGGCCCAGAAGAAAGGAGAAAAAAGAGAGCAGGAAAAGAAGAGAAGGCGGGGCGAGAGAGGAAGGAAGAGGAGGGACGGGGGCGGGGGGAGAGAGGGGGAGGAGCAAGCGGACGGCCAGAGAAGGAAGGAAAGGGGGAAGAAGAGAGAGGAAAAACGGGGAAAAAAAGGCGGGGGGGGGGAGGAGAAACGAACAGCGGGGAGAGGCAGGAGCAAGGCAAAAGCAGAAAAGAGGGCGGAGGAAGGACAAGAAGGGGAGAAGGCAGAGAACAAGAGAAGAGAGAAAAGAAGCGGGCGGGGGAAGAAGAAAAGAGGACCAAGAGGGCGGGGAGGAGAAAAAACAAGAGACGGGCACAAGAAGGGCGAAAAAAACACGGGAACAAAAAAGCGGGGGGGCGGGGCAAGGGAGAAGGGGGAGACAGAACAAGGGAGCGAAAAGGGGCAAAAGCGGGAGGGGCGGCGGCCAGGCGAGGAGGGGCGGCGCGGGACGAAGAGCAGGACCGGGGGCCGAGCGGCAGCCAGGAAGGCAGAACGGAAGGGAAAAGCCAGGCGGCGGCCAGGGCGGGGGCGGGCAGCACGGAGGAGCCAGCGAAGGGCAAGGGCGGGGCCGGGAGCCGGGGGAAGGGCGACGGGGACCGGAGAAGGAGAGCCGCCGCGACGGCGGGCCGGGACGGCGACGGGGGGAGGAGGACGACGAAGGGCGGGACGGACCACAGCCAGAGGAGGCGGGGGAGGGGGGGGGAAGGGGGGCAGGGCCGGAGAAAGAAGGCGAGAGGCGACACGCGGGGGCCCAGGGGGAAAAGGCGAGGAACAAGCAGAGGGACGAGCCGGGGACGAGAAACGGGAGCAGGGGGAGCGGGGCGGGGGCAGCGGGGCGGCGACGGGACAGAAAGAACACCGAGAGGGAAAGGACGAGGAGAGAGAAAGGCCAAGGGAGAGAGGAGGGAGGGCGGGGGACGCCAGAGGGGGAGGGAGGGAAGAAACGAACAGACCGCCGCCCAAACCAGACAGCCAAGGGGCAAGGAAGAGGGCGGGCGAGAGCAGGACCAGGGGGGAGCAGGAAGGAACGAGAGGGGAAGCGGGGAAAGGCGGGCAAGGAAAGGGCAAGAAGAAGGCAGGAGACGGGCGCACGGGAGAAGGGAGGGAGCAGCCGGGGCGGGGCGACGAGAGAGCGAGAAGAAAGCGGGCAGGGGGGGAGGGGGACGAAGGAGCGCGGGAGACGGAGGAGAGGGAAGAGAACGGGGCGGAGAGAGAGAGGGAAAGAAAGGGACGCAGGAGCGGAGGCCCGGGCGAAGAAGGGAGAGAAGAGGGACGGCGGAAAGGCGCAAGGAGAGAGAACAGGAGGGAGGAGAAGGACAGCGGAACCACGCAGGCCGAGAGGGCGAGGGGGAAGGGGGGGGGGGGAAGGAGAGGCGAGGGGGGGCAACGCCGGGGGGAGCAGGCGGGGGCCCGGGCGACGGGGGGAGGAGGGCAGCGACAGACGGGAGAGGCCCGAGACAAGAGGCAAAGGAGGGGGGCCAGACAGGCCAGAAACAGCAAGAGGCAACGCACGAGAACGGCCGGGAGGACGAGCGGGAACGCCAACGGCAGCCAAAGGGCCGCGGACGAGAGGAGACCGAACCCCGGGCAAAGCGGGAACCCGGCCACCGCGGACGAAGAGCACGGAGGGGGCGGGGAAGGGAGGGCCAAGACCAGGAAGAGAAGCAGGAACGGCAAAACCAGAGGGAAGGCGAACGCGGGCGACGGGGCGCAAAGCGGAGGGGGGGGCGGAGGGGGAGGAGGGGGAAAGGGGACAAGGGAGGGACCGAAACGGGCACGAGACAAAACCGGACGGGAGACGCGGGGCGCAGACGGCGGCGCGCGCGAAGCGGAGCCAAGGGAAGGCGAGGGGAGAGACAAACCCGGCAGGAGGAAGGGAGAAAAGAGGGGCAAAGAAGGCGGGCGGGGGAAGCGAGCGAGGGAGCAGGGGGGGAAAGAGGACAACGAGAGGGGAGCGGAAAGAGAAGGCGGACGGAGAACGGGAAGAAGAGCGGAGGAAAAGAGACAAAAAGAGGAACGAGCAGCAAAAGGAGACCAAGAAGGCGGGGGGAGCCAGGGGGCGGGAGGGGGAGGAGGCCGAGCAGGGCCCCAGAAAAAGAACGGAGGGGAGAAAAGAGGAGGAAAGGGGGGGAGGGAGAGGGCGGAAGAAGAGGACGAAAAGAGCGAGACCAGAAGCGAAGGAGAGGAGGGAGGGGGGAAGGAAAGGGAGGGGAGAGGACGGGGAGGACAGCGAAGACAAGAGGGGAGGAGAGGGACAGAGGCGGGGGGACCAAGGGGGGGAAAGGCGGGGCGGCGAGCAAACAGAGGGCGGGGAAAGAAGACGGGCGCGGGCGGACGGGAGAGAGGGGGAGCAAACAAGGGAAGGGGAAAGGGGAAAGAAGAGAGAGGACGAAGGGGGGAGGACAAGCAGAGAGAGGAGCAAGGAGGCCGGGGGGGGCGGCGGGGCACACAGAAGACGAGGAGACCAGAGAAGAGGGCGGGAGGAAGAGAAGGGCAGGAGGAAAAGCGCGGGGAGGGGGAACAAGAAAGAAGGCGAAAAAGAGCGAAGAGGGAGAGGGCGCCAGGCGAAAACGAAGGGGAGGGGAGCAAGAGAGAGAGGGCAGCGCCGAAGAGAGCGAGGAAAGGGCGCAAGCCAGAAACGAGAAAGCCAACGGAGAAAAAGACGGGGCGGCGGAGAGGGGGGGCAAGAAAGGCGGCGCGAGGGGGAGACGCGAAGGCGGGGGGGGAAGGGGCGAACGAGAGAGGGCAAGGGCCGGGGCGGGCAGAAAAAAGCGACGAGGGGGCGAAAAACAAAGAAGGAGAAGCAAAGGCGACGGGGAGGGGGAAAAAAGGGGAGGAGGGAGAGCGAGGGGGGCAAGAACAGAAGCCGGGGGAGGGGGGGGAGAGGGAAAGACAAAAAGCCCAGGGGGGGGCGAGCCAGGGGCGCAAGAAGGGGCGAGGGCCGAAGGGGGGACACAACGCGGGGGGAGAGAGGAAGGAAGCGGGAGCAAGAGGAGCGAGGAGGGGCAGCAGAAGAGAAGCGGGAGGAGGACGAAAGAAGGGGGGAGGGGGGAGAGAGCCAGGGGAGCAAGAGGCACGGGGGGAGGAGAAGAAGAACAGGGGGGAGGAGGGAGAAGGCGACGAGGAGCGGGGCGAGAGGGGCGGGCGAAAGACGAAGGCAGGAGGCCGAGGGGGGAAGCAGGAGCAAGGACGCGGGGGAAAGGCAGCGAAGCCAGGCAGGGACGCAGGAGGAGAGAGCCGGGGGGGGGAACGGGCGGGAGGGGGCGACGAGAGCGACAAAGGGGCGAAGGGGGGGGGGCGGAGAGAGGGGGGAGAAAGACAAGGCAGAGGGAGGGCGAGAAAAAAAGGGGGGGCGGGGGGCAAAAAGCAGGGGCGAAAAAGAAGGCAAGAGAAAGAAGGCGGGGAGAGAAAAGGGGAAAGGCGAAGCAAAAGAAGGGAGGGGGAGGGGGAAGGGAAGGCGCGGCGGGAGGGGGCAGCAAAAAGAGCGGACGGCAGGGGGGGGGGAGGCGAGGACAGACAGAAAGAAGCAACGGGGAGAAAAAGAACGAAAGGGGAAAGGACGGAAAAGAAGGAAGAAGGAGGAGGACGGAAAAAGGGGGGAGAAGGGGGGGAGGGCCGGGAGGCGCGGGAGGGAGAGGGGAAAGGAAGGGGGACAAGCAGACGGGAACGGAGGGCGGCCACCAGGGCAAGGGGGCACGCGACCACGGAGGGAGGCCCCCGCCGGGGGGAGGCAGAGGGGGCACAAGGCGACCAAAGAGAGGAGGGCGCAGAAAGACGAGAGGGGGGCGACGAGGGGCGGCGAAGCAAGGGAGAAAAAAGGAGGGCACAGAAAAGAAAAAAACGGGAAGCAAGGGAAGGAAGGAAAAAAAGGGCGGAAGAGGGGAGAGGAGACGGGAAAGCGGGCGAAGGAGAAACAGAGACAGAGGGGAGAGAAAGAGCGGAAGAGGGGGCAACGGAAAAGGGGCAGAAAGGCGGGGAGGGGGGCGCAAAGGGGGAGAAACGAGAGCAAAAGAGGGCGGCAGGAGCGGGCGAGCAAGAGAGAAAAAGAAAGACAGAGAGGCGAGAGGAGCGAGAGGAGAAAAAGAGGAGGGAGAGGAGAAAAAGAAGGAAGAGGGGAAGCCGAGAACGGGAAGCGCGAAAGGGACAAAGGGAAGCAAAGGCGGCAACAACAACGAGGAAAAGAAAAGAGGGAGGGAGAGACAGACAAAAGGGAAGACGCCCCAGGGAGGACGGGAACCGACGACCAAGCGGGGAACAGCCGACCGCGCGACCGCGGAGCGACGGAGGCACGAGGGGAAGGGGAGGAGAGGGCGAGGAGGGGAACAGGGAAGAAGGAGGGAGCGCAAGCGGGGGGCGAGGGGCGGGGGGAGAAGGAAAGAGAAGGCGCGGAGCAGGAAGAGAGGGAGGAGAGGGGGGAAGGCGCAAGAAGCGCAGAGGAGGGAGGGGCAAGAGGCAAAGGAAGCAGGAGGGCCGGAAGGAGCGGAAGGAGAACGAGGGGGCGGCAGCCGAAAAGAACAAAGGAAAAAGAAAGGAAACAGAGGGGACGGAAGGCAGGGCGCGAGGAGAAGAGAAGAAGAGCGGGGGGAGAGAAGGAGAGAGAGAGCAGCCAGGGCGGAGGGGGGAAAGCACCCAACGCAGAAGGGGCAGGGCGCAGGGGCGAGGCCGGCGGGAGGCAGGGGCAGACGCAAAAACAAAGGAGGCGGGGGAGAGGCGCAAAAAAGAAAAGCAAGGGGGGGAGGCAGAAGGGAAGCAAGAGGCGACAACCGGAGGGGAAGAAGGGGAGAAAGGGCCCAACCAAGGGGGCGGAGGAGGGGGGCCGGAAGAGAAGAAAAGGGCGGGGGGCGGGGAGAGGGCACCCGGGGGAGCCGAGGCGCAGAAAAGAGGGGACAGAAGAGAGGCCGGGCAAGGAGAAGAAGGGGACGCAACGGGGAGGGGAGCGGGGGCAAGCGGCAAAGGCAAAAGAGGGGGGACCAGGGCAACGAACAAGAGCGGCAAGAGGGGGCGCAACGGGCGGCGCAAAAGAAAGAAGGGGCGGAAGGCCAAGAGGGGAGGGGGCCGGGGAGAGCGAAGGCGCCACAAGGGGGGCAAAAACGGGAGGCAGGAAGAGGAGAAGGGAGGGGGAGCAGAGAACAAGAAGAGGGGAGGAAGAGGAGGCCGAGAAGAGAGGAGAAAAACAAGAGACGGGAAAACGCGGGAAGAGAGCAAGAGCGGGCAAGAAAGCCGCGAAAAGGAGAGAGAGCAGAAGCAAAGCGGAACCAAGGGGAAAGGCGCGAGGGCCAGCGGCCGAGGGGAGAAAGGCCAACAGGGGGCGGGGGAGGGGAGGGAGCCAGAAAGGGGGCGACGGGCAAGGGGGGACGACCGGAGGACGACACGGGGGAAAGAGACGGAGGAGAAGGGGGACGAGGGAGAGAGGGAGGCAGGCCAGACGGAGAGGGGAGCGGGGGGAAAGCGGGGGACACCGGGAGGAAGGAAAAGCGGAGACAGAGGAGCAAAGAGGGGGGAGGAGAGGAGGCAAGAAGGGCGGGGGGAAGCCGGGAAGAGGGGGCCGGCGCGGGCGGAAAAGAGGGCGGAAAGCGGAGCGCGGAGAAAGCGGGACAAGAAGGGCGGGGCAACAGCGGGGAGAAGAGGAGGGCGACAGGGCAGAAGGAAGCACGGCGAGGAGAGACAGAGCGGCGGAAAGCAGGGGAGGAAGGACCAGGGAGACAAGAGGGGGACCGGGGGAAGGGGGAAAGAGCGAACGGGAGGCAGAGGGCACGGCAGGGGGGGGCCCCGGGGGAGGCAAAACCAGGGGGGGAACGGAAAAAAACGGGGAGGGGAAGAAACGAACCAAGGCAGCGGCGCGGCCCAAAGGCGGGGGCGAGGGGAAAGGGGCGAGCGAAGGAGGCGCGGGGAGCACAGGGGAGCGGGACGGGGACCCGGGCGGCCGGGGGCGGGGCACCACGACGGGAGCGCGAGAGGGGCGAAGCGGCGGACAGGGGAACAAGACCACAAGGGCGGGACAGGGGGAGCAAACAAGGCCGGCCAAGAAAAGGGGCAGGCGGGCGCAAAAGGACGAGAGAAGGGCCAGCGGAGGAGAGGCGAAAGGAGGACGACCGAGAAAGACGGACCGAGAAGGAGGGCAACGGCGGCGACGGCGGGGACGAAAAGGGGGAAAAGCGGCAGCAGCAGCACGAGGAACCGGAGGGAGAGAAAAAAAGAGAGGCCCGGAGAAGGAGGGGCAGAGCGAGGAAGGAGGGAGGGCGAAACGGGAGGAGGAGCGGCAAGCAAAAACGGGACGAAAAGAGCGGGCAGAAAGGGCAAAAGCGGGAGAGCGGCGGGGCCAAGAGAGACGGGGCAGGAACGGAAGGGAGGAGGCGAGCAACGGCAAAGGCGCCCAGAGGGAGCAGGAGAAGGGGGCACCCGAGAGAGAGCACACCAGGGAGGGCAGGAGGAAGGAGCAGGCAAAGGAAAAGGGAGGGGGGAAAGACCCGAGGGAGACGGAGCCACAAGACAGGAGGAAAGCGAGAAGGACACGAGGGAGAAAAAGCGAGGGGCCGCGGGGAGGGGCAGAAAAAGAAAGGACGGCGGGGGCGGAGAGCAAAGACGGGGCGGCGGCAGCAAGACAAACCGGGCAAACGAGAGGGGGACGAGACAGGAAGAGAGGGCGGCGGGGAAAAGAACGCGAAGGGGAGCAAAGGAAGGGACCAAGGCGGACGCCGAGAAGAAGAGGAGAGAGAGCAAAAAAAAAGGCCAGGAGGAGCAAGAAAAGGGGGGAAGGGGGGAGAGAGAGGGGCAAGAAAAGAGAGAACGGAGGAGAAAAGAAGGGGAAAAGAGAAAGAGGAGGAAGAAAGGAGGGACGGGGAGGCGGACGAGAAGGGGGCGGGCAAAAGAAGGAAGCGAAGAGAGGAGGAGGGAGCACAGAAAAGCACCGGGGCGGAAGGGAAAGACAAGGCGGCGGGGAGAAAAAAAGCAAGAGACAGGGGAGGGAGACGGAAAAGCGACAAAAACGGAAGGAAAACGGGGGGGGGAAGGGGGGGGGAGGGAAAGGGACAGGGAGGAACAGGCAGCGGCCGCCAAGAAAGGGGAAACGGAGGGGGACAACAGCAGGAGAGCCAGGGCGCGAGAAACGAAGGAGGGGAACAGGACGGCCCGGCGAGGCGAGGCCAGGAGGGGAAGAAGGGCGAAGGGAGGCGCGAAGGAGCGGAGGAGGAGGGCCAGGCGGGCGGAGAGAGCGGACACACCAGGGACAAGAAAGAGAGCAGGGGCCAAGGGCGAGGAAAGGAGGCAAAGGAGGCCCGAAAAAAGAGGAACCGCAGGACAACAGCGGCGCAAGGGGCGGAACAAGCGAGGAAGGAGAACGAGGCGACAGAGAGGGGGGGGGCACAAACGCCGGGAGAGGCAGAGAGAGGGGCGACGGAAGAAACAAGGAAGGAGGGCCAGAGGCAAAACGAGGGAGGAGGAGCCGAAGAGAAAAGCGAGAAGGGGGGAACGCAGGAGGCGGAGGGGGAAAAAAGAGAGAGACGGCACCCGCGGGGAAGAGAAAGGGGGGAGCAAAGGGCCGCAGGGGCAGAAGCACCGAGGGGGCCAGGCAACGGGGGGCCGGGAACGAAGAGGCCAGGAGGGACCAGGAGGCAGAAGGGAGAAGGGCAACCGGGGAAAGGGGGACAAAGGGCGAGAGCAGCGGGGACAGGGGCACAAAGGGGAGCAAAAGAAGGAAGAGGAGCGACGCGGCGGAGGCCCGCAGGGGAAGGGCGGGGAGGAGCGCAAGAAGGGGGAGCGACAGGCGGGCAAGGGGGGAAGGGCGAGGCGAAGAAGCAAAGGGGAGGGAAAGCAGGGGCGAAGCGAGGGGAGGGAGACGGCCGAAAGGGAGAGGGGGAGGAGGAAGGCAGCAGAGCACCCGCAGGGAGGGGGGGAAGGGCGCGCGCCGAGGGGGCGGAAAAGACCAGGAACGCCGGGGGGACGGCCGACCACGGGGGAGAAGAACGAGACCACGGCAGAAAGAGAGCGAGGCCGGAAGCCGACGGCGGAGGAAACAGGCAGAAGAGAGAGGCAAGCAGCAGAGCGCAGAGCGCAGGAGAGGAGAAGAAAGGGGCAAGGGCACGGGCACGAAAAAAAGGGCCGGGGGGCGCGGAGCAGGGGCGGAAGAAAGGGGAGAGGGGAAAGGCCCAAGGAGAAAAAAGAGGAAGGGGCACGGGGGCGCGGGCAGCGACGAGGGGGCCCGGAAGGAGGGGGCACACGAGGGCGGGGCAGAAGGGCAGAGAGCAGCGGCCGAGCGAGAGGACAGAGCGAAGGGGGGACACAGAGGGGGGAGAAGGGGCGCCGACGCGGACAGGGCGAGGACAGGCGAAAAGGGAGAAGAAAGCGCGGCGGGAAGAGGAGGGAGCCCAGGACGGAAAGAAAGAAGAAGAAGCGGCAAGGACGAGCGAGCGCGAAAACGGGGCGGAGGGCCCCCCCAGAAAGGGCGCAAAGGAGGGGAGCAAAGGCGGGGGCGAGCAGAGGAACAAGCACGGAGGGGAGGAGAAGGCAGGCCGGAGCGAGCGGGGGAGCCCAGGGACAAGGGGGAGGGGCGGCAGCAGCGAAGGCCAAGCAGAAGGGAGGGGGAAGCAAAGCGAAGGGAGGGAGCAGGGAGAGGAGGGGAGAGAAGGGACCGGGAGGCAAAAGAGGGCGGCCGAGAGCCACAAGGACGGGGGGGAGCCAAGACGGAAGCCGACGGGGGCAAGGACGGGAGGGGGCAAAACCGCAGGGAAGGGAAAGGGGGCAGGAGGGGGAGAGAGGAGGACCAAAGGGAGGGAAGTAGGGAGAAAAAAGGAAAGGAGGCAGGGGACAAAAGAGGCAGCCACGGGGGGGGCGGCGGGGGGGACACAGAAGCACGGGGCGAAGGGGGGGGCACAGCCCAAACGAGACGCGGAAGGCAGCCAGGGAAGAGGAGAGAAGGCGGAAGGGGAGGAAAGAAGAGGGACGGAAACAGGGACGGACAGGGGAAAGGGAGGGAGGCAGGGCGCGCAGGGAAAGGCAGCGCAAGACGTGACGAAAGCAAAGGAGAAAGACAGACAGGAGGGCCGAAGGGGGTGGGAGAAAGACGGGGCCGCGGCGGAAAGAGAGGAGACGGGAGAGGCAAAAACACGGAGAACGCGAACAGCGGAAAGGGAGGTACGGCCGGAGCAGAAAGAGAAAAACCGGACGCAGAAGCAACGAGGGGAGGCAGAAGACAGGGCGGGACAAGGAGAAAGACGGGGCGCAGGGAGAAAAACAAGCAAAAGAGCAAGGCAACGGGCGAAAGAGAAAGGAAAGGGGAAGGGAGGAAGAGACAAAGGGCAGGAAGACGCAAGGGAGCGGAAAGGGCGCGGAGGGAAGGGGCGCGGGAAGGGCGGGGACCCGGGCAAACGGGAAGAGCAAAAAGCGAGGAGGGGCAGCCGGCACAGACGAGAGAGGGAGGACGAGGGAGGAGAGGAGGGAGGGGAAAGAGGAAGAAGGGGGGGACGAGACAAAGGCGGAAAACAAAGGAAGGGAGGAGAAAAGACCGGAAGGAGGGCAAAGAAGGGGAGGGGCCAAAGAGGGCGGAGGGGGGAAAAGAGAGGGGGGAAGGGAGGGGACAGCAGGGAAGGCGGGCGGGGCACACAGGGGCAAAGCAAGGGCGAGGAGGCAAGAGCAACAGGGGGGAAGCCGAGCACAGAGGAAGGGGACAGGAGGCGGGGAGGCGGAGGGGGCGACGCGGGGAGAGGGGGCAGGGACAGCCCAGAGACGACGCGCGCGCACAAAGAGGGAGAAAGGGGGGACGGCGGGGGGAAGAGGCAAAAAAGGACGAGAGAGGAATGGGAAGGAGTGGGCCCAGAAAAAGACCGGAAGGGGGAGCG
>BQMB01001007.1:0-63553 GCA_027943415.1 Closterium sp. NIES-67
CCCTGCTGCCTTCACTCCTCCCTCCCTCCCCTGCTCGCACTCCTCTTCCCCTCCCCTGCTGCATACACTCCTCTCCCCATCCCCTGCTCTCCCTCCCTATCTCCCTCCCCTGCCCTCACACCTCCCCCCCTCACCTGCTCGCACTCCTCTCCCCCTCACCTGCTCGCACTCCTCTCCCCCTCACCTGCTCGCACTCCTCTCCCCCTCACCTGCTCGTACTCCTCTCCCCCTCCACTGCACTTGCTCTCACCCCTCTCCCCTTTCCCCTTCCGCTGCCCCTGCTCTCGCTCCCGCGCTCACGCTGCTCCCTCCCGCGCTCACGCTGCTCCCTCCCACGCGATCACGCTGCTCCCCCCCACGCGATCACGCCGCTCTCCCTCCCGCGCGCTCACGCCCCTCTCCCTCCCGCGCGCTGACGCCGCTCTCCCTCCCGCGCGCTCACTCCGCTCTCCCTCCCGCGCGCGCGCGCCGCTCTCCCTCCGGCCCTCACTCCGCTCTCCCTCCCGCGAGCTCACTCCGCTCTCCCTCCCGCGCTCACTCCGCGCTTCCTCCCGCGCGCTCACTCCGCCCTCCCTCCCCTGCCCTCGCTGTTTCCTCCTTGCTTTCGCCTCAGCCACTAGGTTCTGTCGCGTCACTCCGTCCCTGCTATCGCGTCTCTCCTTCCCTGCTATCGTGTCTCTCCGTCCCTGCTCCTGCGTCACTCCGTCCCTGCTATCGCGTCTCTCCGTCCCTGCTATCGCGTATCTTAGTCCCTGCTATCGTGTCTCTCCGTCCCTGCTCCCGCGTCACTTCGTCCCTCGGGATAAATTATGCGCGGTTCGCACTGCTTAGCCGGTCGTCACGGGATCTGCGGCACTATCGCTATCATTCCTTATGGCGCAAAATTTCGTCTGGAGCTTGGCTACGCGCGCGAGAAACCTATTATGCTGGCTAGTTTCTAGTCACTGGTCGGTCTCGCCTGGGTCCCAATTTACAAAAATTGATAGCAAACTTTCCCTTAGCCATTGGTGCTGAGAGAGAGCCAGGGGTTGGGCTGCTTGGGCGAAGGTGTTTGCTTGCCCTTTCAACCAATCACGAGCCCTCTTTTACAACCAACGCGTCATTGTTCAGTTTCATCCGGGTGCATGGGGTTACCAACATTTTTGCGCCTCGATATTGCTAGCAAAAAATCTCGCGCCTTGCAACTTGGGATCTGGGCTTTAAGTGAGTTTGGTTCGGTGTAACAAGGGTTAGTTTCAGTGACCATACTTCACCAAGCTGCATTCCTCCCTATCGTACTGTTCTCACCGTACCGTTCTGTGCCACGAGGAGGGGGCCTCGTTGTGGCATCTTCTGCATAGCAACGTTTCAGCCGTCGGATGCGATCGAGATCGTCGATCTCTCCGCTGCGACCACCTCAGCTGATGCAGCAGAGCAAGGGAATTTCGCGCTGGCTGGGTGGAATGCTTGAGCGACTTCCAGCGAGGATAATTCCTCTGGCATCCATCCTCGTGTTAGACTCACAAGTTAGACCACACGACGAAACCAATTATAGCATAAGATAGCTGAGGTGTATGTAGTATTTTAACAGTGGCCCACAATGGTGTGTAAAGCTCTCCATTGTTCGAAGGGGAACCAACTGCACACCTGTCTCATTCACGCAAATGGCAATCAAAAAAGCCACTCATTTAGCACCTATGACTCCAATTCCTATTCGTTAACCAGCCACTACAAAACACGTATCACATAATGTGGCTTACCGTACCTATGAAAACGGGCTGAAAAGTTTCAAAAATTCCGAGGCAACGAGGGGATGTCGGTATGATGGGGGAGAGGAGAGGGAGGTGGGTGACGACAAGAGAAAAAACGCACGGGTGGCTGGCAACCATCTCGTGGCAATCCCTTGCACCCCCACACCCAATAACTACCTTTGAGGTGATCCACCAAACCCCTTGTACTGCAGGCGATGGTGTCAAAGTAGCTAGCTATGAAGAGAAGCCATGGAATGGTCTGAGGGTTTTGGCTAGGAGAAAATGTTGAGAGAAAATAGAATTGTGAAAGTTGCTTAGTCCATCTTGCGAAAGCAGCGTGCTTCATTTCAGATGGATGGCAGCGTGCTTCATTTCACATGCGTGGTTGCATAGTTCTCGTCGCTAAGCGCACATCCATTCAAGGGAGGGTGGGGGGGAACTCAAACTAGAAACTGAAAATGAAGAACGTGGGTGAGGCCGACTGGCCTCACGTCCCTCTTTTGTAGGCAAAAGAGGGTGACTAGCGGCGCGCCGTTACCTTAGCTGTGCTGGCCACATTTTCACTTTCACAATACACAATTTTAGAAAGCATGTAACACTTTAAAATTTTATCATACTGTGAAAGTTGCTTAGTCCATCTTGCGAAGGCAGCGTGCTTTATTTCAGATGGGCATTCTGAGGCATGTGCATCGGAGGTCGCCGGTGTCGCTTGATCGATTGCTGATGTCGGGCTGGTGAAGGGGTCGTTGAGGTGTCTTGTAGTTGGTTGAAGACTGCAACGAGCTGGTCCTGAGCAATGGTGACGTATAGCTCTTTGTGCTATCGCTTTTCCAGCGGCCAAGATGTTTGAAGAGACGGTCTGGGACCCCTAGGCCGGCTGCGGCTGTGGCTGCACCCTTGCGGAAAGAGTGAGTGCTGAGGTGGGAGGCATCGAGGCCGGCTTTCTCGAAAGCTTCAAGGCAGCAGTTGCGAATGGTGGGGTACGAGGGGGAGTTGTCTTGCGGGGTCGCGCGTGCTCCTTTGCCGAATACGCGAATGAGCGGCCCGTGCGGCATGCGCGTAAGGCCGGCAAGCTGAATGAAGTGGCGGGTGCATCGAATAAGACAGCAGGGCCCCAGTGTCGCGGCAACTGGAATCCATGAGCCTTTGCCTTCCTGGTCCGTCTTGGAGTGCGGGATTAGAAGCCACATTACCTCCTCCTCAAACTGTATCTCATTCCATTGAAACGCGACTAGATCAGAGTAGCGCAGGAATGCTGCGAACATGAGACGAGGGATCAGACCCTTCTGGCATTCCGTCGGAATTGTGGATTCGAGGAAGGGTCGGGCCATGCTGTGAACTTGGAGCAGCGAGAGGGGCTCTTTGTGTCTAGTAGGGCGCGGTCTGTGACGTTTGGCGTACTCTCGAACTTGCAGCGTGAAGGGGCTGCTCGTCGAGGAGGGTTCCCATGTCATGTGGTGTGCGAAGGCTACAACGGAGCAGGTGAGGGAAACTGCTGACACGGTAGCGTGATTGTTGAGCGCATGGATAAGGTATAGCGCGAGGATCAGGTCAGTTGCGGGTAAGAAGCTCAGCTTGGTCGTGATACAAAAGGATCGAAATTTCAACCAGTAAGGCTCATACGTTTGGACTGTGGATGGAGCGCGGATTTGGGTGATGACTTGCAATAGTTGTTTTTGCAGCTTGTGCAATATTCCTGAGATTAAATGCACATGAGTTAGGAATTATCTATTATAGTCAAGACTCAAAGCAATTATGTGGCTGTTAGGGAATCCTAAACCCGAAAATGCGGTTGCATGCGTGCCAGGATGCAGACATTGGCTTCCGTGGGTAAGAGGGAGATAAGCTACAACTCCCGATGCCCAAACGTTAGGTGAAGGTTGGAGGAGTGGCCACCAGGATGCACAAGACCTATGGGGAACAACCAAAGTGAACTTGGGTTTGGTCCGTTGTGCATGGCAAAGGATCGCCGGGACTAGGTTGGGTGGTGGAAAGGCAAAGCCGCGCTTGCCGTGCCAGCAGATTGAGAACGCATCAATGGCGGTTGCACCCGGGTGTGGAATCTTGGAACAGTATCGTGGTAGTTGTGCGTTATATGTGTTCGCGGAGAGATCAATAGAGTGGGGGCGCCACCTCCACTCGAGAAGGCGAAACTGGGGGGCTTTGAGTGTGTAGTCGTCATGGTCCTGTATCTTGGAGATTTCATCGGTGTGAGCATTCCAACTTGCGTGGGATCCATTCAATATCGAGGCGTATGAGATTCTCCAAGCAAAGACAGATGATTTCCTGGGATAGGAGCATGAGGGTGGGTTGGCGAGAGCCCCCTTTGCGTAGGATGAATGCGACACCCTGGTTGTCGACCCGCATGAGGACGTGCCTTCAAATGATCCGAGATGCGAATGTGCGTAGCGCCTATATGACGCCTTCGAGCTCCCTCCTGGTACTGGAGGTTGGAAGAAGCCCATCAGGCATCCGAGCGCTGGCTTCGGTTGCAGATCCTGGAAAGGTGGTGAGGGTGGCGCCCCAACTGTGTGCGCTGGCGTCGACGTGGATGACGGCATTGAACTGATAACTTGAGTGGCATGCCGCCCCATTGAATCGATCGAATTGTGTGCGCCAAAACAATAACTCTTCAATTGCTGCCGGTGACAGCAACGTCCTAGAGCTCCAAGATGTGGCGTGGGCGTAGCTCATAGCTGAAGGCGCGTGTTGTCGCACCTAGTGCCAGTGCCATCGATGCCAACATAATGGTAACGCGGACGATTTGCTGGACCGGAATGTGATGTCCTGCTTGTCCTTTTACAATGAGGGCCTGGAGGGTGCTCAAAAGCTGCTCCCGTCGTTCCGAGCCGACCGAAAACATGCCCCGGGCTGTGTCCAACTCTAGACCGAGGAAGTGTAATTTTTGGGATGGATGAAGAAGTGACTCCTTCGCATTTATGACGAAGCATGCTGCCTTGAGGTCCTGTAAAACCTCGGTACATGTGGACCGTGCTTGCTAAGCCGAGTCGCATAGGAAGAGCAAGTCGTCGACGTACAGAACGACCCGCACACTTCGCGCACGCCATCGCTTTGCGAGCTGTTTGATGAGTTGAGTGAAGCCAAACGGAGCGGATGCAAGGCCGAATGGTAGAGACCGAAAGTAGTAGTACTAATTTTCGAAGTGAAATCCTAAGAACCTCCAGCAAGATGGATGAATCTCGACATGATGGTATCCGGACTTGAGGTCGATCAAAAAAAGCCAATCATTGGGCTGAATGATCTCAGCGACACGGCTCAAACCCTCGTACTTCAGCTTGGGAACAACGAGATGCGTGTTGACCTTGCGTAGGTCGAGAATGAGACGGCACTTGTCTCGCTGCTGCACCACATTTAGCGGGCTAACGCACGTGAGCATTGCTTTGGAGGGGGCCTTGACAGCGGATCCACATGCCACGAGTTCACTGATGGCACTGCGGGTAAAGTCCATGTGTGCCCGTGTGCCCGCGTGATTGGTATCGACGAATGGAGCTGGTGCAGCACGTGCCCAAGGCAACCAATATCCTTTTGCGATGATTGAGAGAATGAAGCTGATATCACACCAAGAGCACCACCAGTGTAGTGCATATCGTAATCGGCTCCGCATGATTGTCACTTGTCGATCTGTGATTGCGTATTCGTATGGATCCCATTCTGTGGGCTGCCATGCACTGCCATTAACTGCAGTATGCGTGGGACAAGCAAGGGGAGGTGGGTGTGAGGTCGGCTTGAGATTTTGAGACACTTGAAGATTTGCAACGCGTGATGTACCCGACTCTCGGAAATGTTTATTTCTCCAAGCGAGCATAATGCCGGTGATGGCAAGGGTGATTGCATTATGTGCGTGCCGACTCGTGCCCATTGAGCCAATACAATCCTTGGGTTTCACACCCATCCATAATTCCATTCCCTCGTCCGCTTTCTTCTCTCTCCCTCTCTTTCTTTCTCTCGCTCTCTCTCTCTCTCTCTCTCTCTCTCTCTCTCTCTCTCTCTCCCTCTCTCTCTCTCTCTTGCTCTCCCTCTCTCTCTCTCTCTCTCTCTCTCTCTCTCTCTCTCTCTCTCTCTCTCTCCCTCTCTCTCTCTCTCTTTAACTCTCTCTCTCTCTCTCTCTCTGCCTCTCTCTCTTTCTCTCTCTCTCTCTCTCTCTCTCTCTCTCTCGCCCTCTCTCTCTCTTTCTCTCTCTCTCTCTCTCTCTCTCTCTCTCTCTCTCTCTCTCTCTCTCTCTCTCTCTCTCTCTTTCTCCTCTCTCTCTCTCTCTCTCTCTCTCTCTCTCTCTCTCTCTCTCTCTCTCTCTCTCTCTCTCTCTCTCTCTCTCTCTCTCTCTCTCTCTCTCTTTCTTTAACTCACTCTCTCTCTCTCTCTCTCTTTGTCTCTCTCTCTCTCTCTCTCTCTCTCTCTCTCTCTCTCTCTCCCCCCCCCCTCTCTCTCTCTCTCTCTCTCTCTCTCTCTCTCTCTCTCTCTCTCTCTCTCTCTCTCTCTCTCTCTCTCTCTCTCTTTCTCTCTCTCGATCTCTTGTTTTCTCTTGTGCTTCCCTTTTTCCTTGCTCTCCCTCCCTATCCTTATGCTTCTTCTGTTGTTGCTGGTGTTTTTCAGCATGGCTCAAGGCATGAGTGAAGCATCATTGCCTCTCGACAAATATCCTTGTTGTTTTTGCTTGTTGCTGTTTCGATTGTTTGTGCTGGTTCCGTGAGTGTGTGCACCATGGCTTACCCTTGAGCCATTGCATGTTTTCGGCCAGCAACCTCAAGGAATGTCTTTTGTTGTTGTTGTTGTTGTTGTTGTTGTTGTGGCTGTTGTCGTTGTTGTCGTTGTTGTCGTTGTTGTCGTTGTTGTCGTTGTTGTCGTTGTTGTCGTTGTTGTCGTTGTTGTCGTTGTTGTCGTTGTTGTTGTTGTTGATGAGAGGCATACAAGGAGGGGATTGTACCATCTACAGTAAAGTTCGGTAACCTACCAAGCCTAACAATTATATAACTCAATGTATAATTTAACACAAGGAACTCAAACTAGAAACTGAAAATGAAGAACGTGGGTGAGGCTGACTGGCCTCACGTCCCTCTTTTGTAGGCAAGAGAGGATGAGTAGTGGTGTGCCGCTACCTTTGCTGTGCTGGCCACATTTCCACTTTCACAATGCACAATTTTAGAAAGCGTGTAACACTTTCAAAAATTATCATGCTTTGAAAAGAAGAGGGACACAAGAAGGGGGGTTGTACCCTCTACAGTAGGATCCAGTAACAACTACCAGGCCTACCATTATATATATCAAATATATAATTCAACAGATAGATCGTAGAACAAGCCTCCAAGAGATTTGGCAGAAAAACCAGCTTTTCACTCCTACATTCCCAGATGTCCCCACCACCATACACCCACGCTCAAACCGCTTCCATCTGCCCAGAATATTAGCACTGCACCACTCGCTCGCAACACCCAGAGAGTGTAGGTTTCCCTTCCCTTCCCAGTCTCACTGGCTGGGTCGTGGGCTCTTGGGTACCTAAGGGGGCACAACCACGGCTTCCCTGAATCCCACTGGAGCTACCGGTAGGAAGGCAAAGCAGGCCTTTCGTTCCCTACTGTAGATGCAGCAGGCACCTCCTGCTGAATCCACGGCTCATTCCGAGGGGACTCAAAATGAGCGTCGCCTCGCGTTGCGGTTGCAGGGGACACAGTTTCCCCAGCAACGGAAAGAGAAAGGCAACAATACGACCAGCGCCTACCGCCTCGCAGCACACCGCATCACAGGTCCATGGTAAGCGAGCCCTTGGGCAAGATCCCGAGGCGCATGAGCGTTTCCGCGGCAGTCTTTCTCGACTGGCCCGATGCCGTGGTCATGAAGCGCCCCAGCGCCGCCACCGCCGGCTGCGAGTACTTGGCCTTGCGGAACTTGCCAAACGCAAAGATGCGCTCGAGGATGTACACGCCCACGCGGGTCAGCTCCTTGGACCGCCCCACCATCGTCGCCGCCACCTCCACCGCGTCCCTCTTCACCAGAAATTCTGCAGCGCGCTCGTGGCAGGTGTCGTCGGCGAGCAGGCTCGCGACGGCGGCTAGGCAGACCTCGGCGACGTTGTTGTTGGCGCGGCGGACTAGCTCGAGGAGCACGTCCACGAGGTTGTCGTCCAGGAGGCAGAAGGTGGTGGGCAGGGAGCACTTGCCACCGTGCACCTTGCAGGAGCGGTACATCTGGGAGAGGGGGGCCAGCAGGGACGGCAGACGCATGTTGCGGGAGAGGAGGCTGCGGCCGTGGAGGGAGGACGTGGAGTGCGGTTCGGAGGAGGGAGGGGGAGTGGTGGCCTGTGCTGTGACTGTTGTTGGTGGTGGTGTTGCTGCTGCTGTTCCTGGAGTGTTCAAGTCGAGGGGATGAGGAAACGTGGCATGCGCATGGGAGTGACCCAAGTCAAGAGACGCATGATGGAAGGAGCCACCCAAGCTGCCAGCATTCGGTCCCAAACTGCTCCCCCCATGGCCGCCCCTTGGACCCATCAAGCTGCCGTTGCTGCTGTCGCTGCCGGCCCGCACATGCGCACTGCTGCCAAACAAGTCAAACGCACTGCCGCTGTTGCTCTTCCTGTGCCTCGGGATGCCTCGAACACCACCACCACCACCACCTCCCGAACTCGCACCCGCACCACTCACACTGCTGCTGCTAGGGCTGCTGTTGACCCCAGCCCCGGCCCCGGCCGCTGCCTCACCACCCTTCGTGGCGCTGTGCTGCCGGGCCGTGGAGGTCGGGGACGGGGACTGGCGGGGCGAGAGGGCAGTGGAGAAGGGGAAGAAGATGCGCGGGGAGAGCAGCGCCGCTGCCGAATGTGGAGCCACCTGCAGGTTCAGCGTCTTGCCCCCTCTCCGTGCCCTCACCCCGCTCACTCCACTCACTCCACTCACTCCACTCATGGCACTGCCTGGGATGTTAATGCTGGGTGGGCTGTCTGGTAGCGAGGCGGCCATTCTAGTGCTGTCGGCTGGCTGTCTGTCGGCTTGATTCGATCCATCGTGCTCCTCCAAGCTCTTCCTTCCTGCTTTTGAGCCTTCTTCCATACTCGCACTACCCCCTCTCTGCTGTTGCTGCTGCTGCTGCTGGCGATGCCCCAGCTGTTGGTGCTCGTCCTGTTGTAGTGCATCATCATCATCATCATCATCATCATCATCATCATCATCATCATCACTCTCGAGCTCTTGCCTCAAGCTAACCCTCTCCCCATCCACCCTCCTATTCGCTCCTCCATTCATTCCCCTCTCTTCCCCTTCTCTCTCCCACCTCGCTGCCTTCATAGCAGCAGCAGCAGCGGCAGCCCCCACTTGCGGGTCACTACCAGCACAAGTAGGCACGGCCTCACTTGAATCACCTTGCCCTCGCATGCTGCTTCCTGCCACACCCACAACCACATCCTTACCCTCCCCTCCAACCCCACCCCCACACCCACCCCCACCACCACCCACAGCAGCAGCATTACCCGCAGGCGGTTCTGCTTCTTGCCAAGAGCTCAGGGGCCCCGAAAAACTGTGCTGCTTCGCCTTGTTCCTCAAACTAGAGCCTGAAACCGGTGGCGCAACTCCCAACCCAAACCCCCCACGAGCCGCCCCTACTCTACCCCCTCCTGTTCCGCTTACTGCTCCAGAAGAAGCAGCAGCAGCGGCAGCGGCGGCAGCGGCAGGGGAGGAGTGCGCAAGAGCACGGAGACGGGAGAGGCGTGGGGAGGAGAGAGAGAGGTTTTCTAGCAGACGGGCAGAGGGGATGCGGAGAGCATCGGGGCCCACTCTCAAATGATGCACTGCCAGCGGCAGGAAGCCTAGCTTTGCCACCTCCTGCTGCATTGCATGGTCGTCGGGGTCGGCCAATGCCGCGACGCCACGTAGAACGGCTTCTTGCACGGCTATGGAGGAAGCTGGGCCAGTGGAGGAGAGGAGGAGAAGTGAGGGAGCCTCGAGAATGGCGGGAGGGGGAGGGGGGCGCATTGCGGGGCGAACGGCTGGGCCAAAGGAGGAGAGGGAGAAGGTGGAGGAGGATGAGTTGGATGAAGAGGTGGTGTTGCTGCTGCTGCTGTTGCTGTTGCTGCTGCTGCTGCTGCTGCTACCGCTGCTACTGCTGCTGGTGTTGTTGCTGTTGCTGTTGCTGTTACTATTGTTGTTATTGTTGCTAGTGTTGTGATGAAGACTCACTACACCGGAAGAGGGCGCACTGCGAGGCTTCGATGTAGGAGGTGGCACCGCAAAGCTGTTCACCCCTGGACGGATGATGCTGCTTCCAAAGCCACCCACAGTTCCCATATTCACAGCTGCACCGTTGCTTCCCTCCTCCTCCTCCTCTTCCTCTTCCCCGTCTGAGTTATCTGGCAGGTAATCGGCCCACGATACCCCTCCTATGCCCATACCCCCCGCACCAGCAACGCCGCCACCAACACCTGCAACACCAGCTGCACCAGCTGCACCAGCAGCACCCGCAGCAGCAGCAGTTGTTTGAGCAGCAGCAGCACCATCAGCCTCCCCTCTGCCATCCCTACTGCCACTGCCACCAGCAGCAACCCCCCCTTTACTCCTGCTAAGGCCGAGACTGGATCGCCCGACCTTCTTCCCTCCTCCGCCTAGCAGCGACGCGCCAAGCAGAGACGACCCCCCGCTGCCCCCCCTCTTCCCCCCCCCAAACACCCTTCCTACTAGACGCCCCGACGGCCTCGCTCCAGCCTCCTCCACCACCCCCGCTTGCTGCTGCTGCTGCTGCTGAAGCTCCCCTGCTCCTCCTCCGCCTCCTCCTCCTCCTACAGCCGCTGCCGCCGCTGCTTTTGTAGCGGCAGTAGCAGCAGCAATGGCGGCATCGGCCCCTGGCAGCAGCCTCCGCATGCACAGCAGCAGATGCCTCTGCTTCCGAACCAGCCACCGCATGCCCTTATCCGCCGCCATAGCCCCCAGCACCATCACCACCGCCTCATGCTCCTCCTGCGGCAGGGCCAGCACCAGCAGCTGCCCCAGCAGCGGCACTGCTTCCGGAACCGTCGCCATCGCTGCCGCGGCCATTGGTTCCTTGGCCAAGTGCTGCAGCAGCAGCAGTGCACTGGCCCTCAGCGCGCCCGCCGTGAAGTGCGTCGAGCTCACCGCCCCCCCCGTGGCCCGCACGGCGTCGCTGAGAGCAGAGACAATCGCCCCCACCGCACCCTCATCCTCTAGCACGCTCGCCCTCATGTGCCGGTTCTCCTCGTCCCGCGTGACAAACTCTAACGTTCTCACCGCGTACTCTCGGCTGGTCGCCGGGCCGACTCGCAGCATCGTCAGCAGCCGCACCACTGTCCCCTCCTCGTCTAACGTCTCCAGATCCTGATCGTCCATGGCTAGGTTCGCCAGGGTGGCTTGCGCCGCACCTCGCAGTTCCCCCGGCGTGGTTCGGCCGAGGCAGCGGACCAGGGCCGGGATGACCCCGGCTTTGGCGAGCGCGACGCGGTTGGCTTCGGTGTGGGAGAGGTGCTCGATGGCACGTGCCGCCATGGTGCGCGCGTTGGTGGGGCCGTGCGAGAGCATGTGGATGAGGGGGGGGAGGACGCCGGCTTGCACCAGGGCGATGCGGGAGGCCTTGGTGATGCCGCACGACATAACTGCGTCCGCCATCAGAAGGACCGTGTCCATGTCGTTGCCTGGGGTGCATAGGACGTGGGTGGAAGGGTGGGTGGGTGGGTGGGTGGAGGGGGAGGGGGAGGGGGGGAGGGGGTTGTAGGGACATGTGTTGGATAGGGGGAAGTGAGGCCTTGGTGATGCCGCACGACATGACTGCGTCCGCCATCAGAAGGACCGTGTCCATGTCGTTGCCTGGGGTGCATGAGTTGAGGGTGGGGACCACCTATCTGGGCCACAGACAGAGGCGCCCCACCATGACCCCCCACTCCCTTCTCCCCACTCACACACCCTCCCCCCCCCCCACACACACACACAGCTCGCATACCCGGCGCAATGAGCGTGACGAGCGGGTCCATGAGGCCAGCTGCCGCCATGTGCATGGCCACCGAGGGGTCGCCCTCCCAGAACAGCCGTAGCACCGTGTCCAGCAGCTCCGCCACCTGGGGAAGGGGGGGGTGGGAGGGGGAGGGGGAGGGGGAGGGGGAGGGGGAGGGGGAGGGGGAGGGGGGGACTATGAGCGTATAGGTGCGGGACGGACGGACACAACAGCCGCAGCACCGTGTCCAGCAGCTCCGCCACCTGGGGGTGGGGGGGGGGGGGTGGAGGGAGAGAAGAAGGGCAACGACTTGAGGCACAAGGAGGAGGCTGGTGAGCGGGGTTTTGTTGGCGAATGAGCTCCAAGTCGCCCTTGGCTGCTCCTATCGTCGTCCCAACGGCCCTCGCTCGTGCCCAGCTCATCCATCCACCCACCACCTGCCGTCTCCCAAGCAACCCTCACTCTCACGTGACCTTCCTCTCCCTCCCTCCCCGTATCTCTCCCACTTCCCCACTCCTCATCCCTCACTCTCCACTCTCCACTCTCCATCACCCACCCACCCACCCACGCACCTGGTCGCCGGCGTCCTTGTGTCGGGTGCGCAGGCGGATGAGCTCCAGGTCGCCCTTGGCGGCTCCGATCACCCGCCGGTGACTCTCCCCCGTGGCCAGCTCGTGCACCACCTGCACGCCTGCCATGGCGTCACCAGCGTTCTCTGCCAGCACTGCCACCAGTGGGGCCAGCACGCCATGCTCGATTAACATGTCCTGCGGATGGGGAGGCGCGGGGGGAGGGGGGGGGGCGTGGGGAAACGGGGGTTGAGGTGACATAGGAGTCAGGTCATGCAGCAGCACTGCCATGGCTGCCGTGGCTGCCATGCCATGGCATCGATTGCACCGCCTGCATTCGCTGTTGGCACTGCCACCAGTGGGTGGAAGACCCCGTGCTTGATTAGCATGGCCTGCAGTATGTAGGAGGGGAGGGAGGCGGGGAGGGGTAGAGGCGACTCAGAACTCAATGTGCACAGGAACCAGCCTGTACGCAGCGCATGAGCCTGTACACATGGAACAGGGAGAAAGTGCGCTTCTTGGTATTAAGGGTGTCCTTTATGAGATGGTCAAAAGAAAAACAGCATCCACCTGAGAGCGCGTGTCTGTGCGCCCACTGCACTGCACTCTGCCAAGAACCTTCTAGAAGCTCAAAACATACGCGTACCTGAATATTCCAGAGCACCCCTGCTGTGAGCATTCCAGTACCCATCTCACCTGTATATCCCCCCCCAGGCATGCTAGATTCCTGAGCGACAGTAGCACGTGCTCGCGCACATGCACCCTGCGCTCCCTGCCCAGCAGTGCGATCAGCAGCGGCAGCCCTCCCCCCTCCACGAGCCTGAGCCCCAGCTGCTCGTCCCGCATCGTCAGCACCTCCACTGCCTCCACCGCCATTGCTACTGCCTCCCCCTCCCCCTCCTCCTCCGCCTCCGCCTCTCGAGATGGCTTTCGAGTCGGCTCTAAACTCAGTCCCACCAGCCCATCCCTCACCGCCACCACTTCCACGGCTTCGCCTGCCTCCACTGCCTTCGCTACTACCTCCCCCTCTTCCTCATCACCCTTCCTGCTCGCTCCACTGCCCTCCGCGCCAGCTCTTCCCCCTCCTGCTGCGTCACCCTCTGCTTTGGCTTCAGCACCCGCGGTTACCTCCCCTGCTCCTGTGGCTTCCCCTGCTGAGGTTCTTCTACCTGCAACCTGCTCCTCCTCCCCCTCCTCGTCCTCTCTACCAGTCCTCTCCCCATCCACCACCACTGCTGCTGCTGCTGCTGCAGCTGCTGCAGCCACTCCCTCTGTGACTTGCCCTCCGCCCAAGCTACCCTTATATTCAGCTGCAGCATCCCTTGCAGTCCCCTCTGCCTCCACTCCCTCACTCACTCCACTACTCGCACTCCCACCCTCCTTTCCCCTCTCGCTGCTCTCTTTCTCCCCTCTCTCGCTCTCGCCCCTCTTCTCTTCTCCCCTCTTCACCTTACTCTCAACAGCAGAAGCCGCAGGAGCAGCACCAGAAGCCGCAGCAGCATCAGCAGCAGCAGCAGCAGCAGCAGCAGAAGCAGCAGCGTCGCTCGTTTCAATGTGCCTCTGTAAAACCGTCAGCGCGCGGTCAATGGTAGCAGCCTCCACTTTCTTGAGGTGCGCCTGAATGTCAGCCCGCAGCCAGTGAGCCGCCGCCAAGTCCCACCGCTGTATGTGCTTGTGCGATACGGGGCACTGCGCCACCGGCCCTGCTGCTGCCGCAGCTGCAGCCGCCGCTGCCACAGCTGCCGCCAAACCACCACTACTGCCAATTCCCCCTGCTTCCCCCCCCACCCCTGCGGCTGCCCCTGCTGCTACCGCCGCCGCTGCTGCTGCTGCTCCTTTCGCTGCTCTTGACCCGACTTTGAAGCTGTCCCCTGAGGTCACACTTCTGCTCCTCCCCATGCTCCTCCTCCAGTCCCCACTCCTCACTGACACCAGCCTCCGATCCATACTCGCCCCACCCCCACCGCCAACCCCTGCTGTTGCTCCTTCTCCTGCTGCTGCTGCTGCTGCTACACCCCCATCACCACTTTCTCCACCACCAACACCAGCAGCAGCAGCAGCAGCAGCTCTCATTGCATCTTCCCCACCTACGGATCCTCCCGCCTCCTTCTCCCTCGCACCCTTGCTACCCAAACTCTCCCTGCCCCCCCCAGTCGCCCTCACACATGCAATGTACGCCTCGATGGCCGCGCGCTCAAACACCACCCCACTCTCCACCAGCACCACCGGCTGCTGTAACGGTAACCCTGTCAGCGCGCACCGCAGCTCCGCCTTCACCTCTCCAGCCATTTCCTGCTGCACCTGCAGGGCCAGGCGAGGCAGGACGGGGCCCTCAGGGGTCTCCACGGGGCGCTCTCCCGTGGTGGTGGTGGATTCCTGGCCCGAGTGGGACTTGTTGCTGCTGGCTGCTGCTCTGTGTGCTGCTTTCATCGACGCCCATTTCCGCATGCGCTGCCCTGCTGCTCGCCGCGCTGACACTGCTATTCCACTGCTACCACCTCCACCGCCACCGCTGCTGCTGCCGCCGCCACTGCCACTACCACTGTCACTGCCGAAACCAGCACCGGTACCAGCAGCAGCAGCAGCAGTGTCGGCGCCAAGCCACCCATTATCCGTGGCTACACTTGACCCTCCAGGTGATGCCAGTCTGCCTGACGAACTGAAGCGGCTCTCCCTCGCACTGCCTCCCAGGGAACGCTCCCTGCTGCTCAATCTGCCGCCCTCTCTCCTGCTTCTGCTGCCTAGAGCTCCCAGAGAGGCAGAGGCAGTGGCTGTGGCTGTGGCTGTGGCTGTGGCCGTGGCAGTGGCAGTGGCAGTGGCACTGCTGGCAACGGTGCGGCTAGAACCAGCCTCTACTCCTGCAGCCGCAGCAGCAGTGCCTGGGCTGCTGCTTGCGTCGCTGGTAGCAGCAGGCAGGATATCACCCGCAGATGCAGCAGCAGCTTCAGCAGCAACAGGAGCAGCAGGAGAAGCAGGAGGTTCTTTGAAAGAGGTAGACGGGCGGCGCAAGGGAGAGGAGGAGATCCCAGCTGCAGCAGCGGACAGGGCGTCCGCTGCAGAAGCAAACGCAGCGGCAGCAGCAGAACCAGACAGCGGTGCTGCTGCTGGTGATGGTGGCTCCCCTGCAATAGACCCCGTTTCTTTCAAGCTGTTACTGTGTGGGTGCCGCAGCACCAACGTACCTCCCTCCCCTCCCCCTGCACCAGCACTCTCTCCCGCTTCTTCTCTCCCCACTCCCTCCTCTTTTCCGCCTGCGTCCGCCCTCATTCCGCTGCCCAGAATCGCCGCCAGGCTCCGACTGTTGAAACTACCCCCTCCGCCCATGGCATTGCGGTCAGTGCCCGGTGCAGCACCCGCACCCACACCACCACCGCCGCCTGATACAGAAGCAGAAGCGGCTCCCGCCGTTTGAGAGAGGAGTAGCTGTGGCGGTTCCACAACCCCTACGTGCGTCTGTACGATGGTCAAGAGGCACTCCAGCGCTCTTAGTCTCTCCACGTCGTGGATCCTCTCTTCCACCTCCTTGGCTAGCGCTAGATCGGAGTGCACCTCCTGTAAGAGAATCGCAACCGGTAATGCTAAGGGGGATCGGGCACTGCTACTCTCCTCTTGCTGCTGCGCCTGCTGCTGCTGCTGCTGCTGGTGCTGCTGCTGGTGCTGCTGCGGTTGCTGGTGCTGGTGCTGGTTATGCTGGGCGCCTTTTCGCTTCTCTGCCTCCCTATGCTGCTCTCCCACATCCCTCTCCATGCCTCCTCCCCCACTAACCCCCTCCGCTCCCTTTCCCCCGCCCCCGCCCCCGCCTGTACCCCCGCCTGTGCCCCCGCCCTGCCCCCCGCCGATCTCGCTTAGTCCCAGGTGCGCAATCACTTTCGACAGCGCCTCCTGCCCGTCGCCATACGCGCGCGCGGCGGCGGCGGAGACGGACCCGCCTCGGGTGCTCACGAGTCCGCCCACGATCCCCGTGCTCATCACTGCGCGCTTCAGCAGCGCGCACAGCTGCGCCACCTCTGGCTCCGCCTCGAACGACGCGGACTGCATGCGCGCGCGCAGCTCCGCCAGCCTGGCGGCGTCCGCGGGCACGAGGCACGACGACATGAGCGACAGCAGCGCGGGCTGGCTCAGCGCGTCCCCCACCGCGCGCACCATGCGCTGGAGCGCCGCCATGCGCGCGGCCGCGTCTAACAGGAGCAGCAGCCGCGCAACGCGGCAGGCCTCGCGGGTGGCGTCGCGGAGCGCCATGACGGTCGTCTGGAGCTCCTCCAGCGCCGCGCGCGCATCCGCGGGGAGAAGGGGCTGCTGCCGGCCGCCAGCGCCAGTCGCGCCGTCGTCCGCGGCTGAAGGTGCGGCGCTGGCGTTATCCTTGTCTGCACCGTCACCGCCTGAGCTGGCGGCGGCGGCGGAGGCGGAGGCGGAGGCGGCGGCGCTGGTGACTTCCGCCTCGCCGCTATCGGCGCCTGCTGCGGCGCCGGTGACGGAGCTATTGCTCCCCCTGTCGCCGCCGCCGCTAAAGGTAACGGAGGGCCCGGATATCGCGGGCCCGACATCGGACGATGTGACTGTATCGGAGCTGGCGGACAACTCGCGCCTCCATTCCGGCGAAGGCGCCACGACCTCACTCTCCTCGCCTATACTCGCGGACCGTTTCCCCTTGCGCCCCGCGAACATGGACGCGGGGAGCGCAAAGCGGCTTCTCCGCGCGCCTTTCCGACCGCGCACTTGAACCTCCGCATCACCCGCAAGCAGCTCCTGCTTGTTCTCCGCCGCTGCTGTCCCCCCAGCCCCGCCAGAGTTCCCCCCGCCGCTGCTGCCGCTGCTACCGCCGCTGCCTCCGCTCCCCCCGCTTCCGCCGCTGTTTCCCCCACCGCTGCCACTTAGAGACCTCCAGCCGACGCTGATTCCCCGCAGGCTGGCGTGCGAGAGCGCGTCGCGCAAGTCGTTAAGGTAAAAGGCCATGGTGATGAAATTAGAGCGGTCCACGGGCACGCGGGGGGCGACGCGACGGGTCTCGTCGATAATGCGAACCATGTTGTCTACGAGACCCGCGAGGGATGATACCCGGTGCACGCGGGAACGAAGCCGCTGCTGTCGCCCCATTGCGGCGTGCTGTAGAGCAGCGGTAGATGTTTTTTTTTCTTCTAATTAAGAGTATGAGATAAAATAAGGCGGTGTCTTGGAGATGTATCGCGCGAAGTCCGTGAGATTCCCCCTTCGCGCTAGTACGAGTTTTTTTACCAATACACAGGAAAACTGAGGGAGGAGCAACACGGTTATTTAAATATAGCCATCCTGGGACGACCGATAGGGAGGATGACAGAGAGAGAAACAACGGCTGCGCTGCATTACGTGCAGCCGCACGGGGGGAAGACGGTGGGATGAAACCCTAACTGGCTCCTCGCTGTTATCCCCTTGCCTCTACGCACCTCCTAGGGCAAGAAGGAGAAGAAATGCGAGACGAAAGAGCAATGCCTCCTTGGACGATGCCATTGCGACGTGGCAGGGGGAAGAAAGGACCAGACCAGGGCTAAGCTTGCAAGCAAGCAATCTCGCCTCCAGACTTCGCAGCGGCAGCACTGTTTCTATGGCGGCCAGAGAGGCAACTTTTCGGAGTCTGTCACGCTATCGGTTCCTGAGCGTATTGAGCAATGCAATCAACATGTCTCCTCTCCTCGCAGGCACCCCTGCTCCGTGTTGCTCTTTCTAGCGCGTGGGATGGAAAGACTGACAGGGCAAGATGACTGAACTGAACTCTACTGTACTGTACTGCAGTACAGTATTGCCTGGGGGGAATGGGTTGGTTGGCAGACGGATGGGGATGGGAAGGGAGTACGATGAGCGAGGCCAACGAGGAAATCGTGCACTTCGATGAAAATTAAAAATGGTTCAAAACGGTCGACCCTTTTTTCCCGCGATGTATGGCATGCCCTTGTTACCCAAAACGATCGACCCCCCCGACTGTACCCGTTTTCGTGTTGGGTTCAGATGCCACTACTTTTTTTTGGAGCAACTGGTTTGGGCAACTGTGTAGGGTCCAATAAGGAGTAATACGACAAAAAATGACAGCACATTAAAGCCGTTGACCCAAATTGCGGAAATTTCCTTTCAAGTTTATTAATATTGAAACCCCCCGATTGGTAACCCAGTTCCCCAGAGCGAAAGCAAAAATGAAAGTTGCAAAAAAAAAAAGACGGGGAACAGTTTATAATCTTGCGCCACCCCCAGCTGATTGTGCCCCTACCCCCGCCACACCAGGCGTTTGAGCGGAAAGAAACTTGAACTTCCCTCCATTTTTTTGGAACTTTTCGGAGTGCAAACCCAGCCCAACGTCACTACGCCCTAGGCAGCAAAAACACCATGCACAGTACACACCAGCTTTTATTAAGGCGCGGTACAAATTGTTTTAAGTGAGGTACGCGACTTGAACTCGAAAAAAATATAATCTTGAATAGCCTTCTTGATCGCGTTGAAAACAGTCTAAACGTCTACAACCGCATCAGCTGTTCAAATTTCAGTTTGAATATATAATCATGATATGAGGTATACCATGCCTTGATATACGCAAATCGAGTTGCTTGGCGATTTCAAGCGAGTTGCGCAACTCGGCCAGGATGCGCAACCCAGAGTTACGTGCCCTTCCTTCCCGCTGTTTCCAGTGTTCCACGCTGTGCCGTGCATCACTCTGACCATGTATTCTTCCCCCACTCCCCCCTGCGCCTTGCACGCGCCCCTACTTTCCTTTTCCCCACCCTCGATTTCCCCCAATCGTTGTTTGCGAATGTTTTGGTTCTGTCAAAATTTGTATGCTCGTTCTGATTGGTTTTTGTAGTATATTATGTTCGCCCGCTCTCGTCACCCTTATACCACTCCTTCACGCCCGTGTCCTTTCTCCAGCTCAATTTTTTGCCCTATTCATCTTTATTAATCTTGTACATTTTAGGTCAACGGCTTTAAGGGCTGCGGCATTCGAAAAAAGCACGCGCAATCATTTTGGGCACAACATCCGGATTTGGACAAAATATTGGGTGAGGCTTTCACAGAACTTGGATTCCGATGGGGATTTTTTTCTAAAAACAGGGTTTGAACCCGGATTCTGACGGTTGAATTTTGGCAGAACTGGCTGTGAAACCCGGATTTGACGGGTGAATTTTGACAGAACAGAGTGCTGAACACGGATTCTGACAAGTAGCTTTGGCCAGATACCGGGATCTGACAGGTGTGCGGCAAAAATTAAATGCATGTTCGCGCAACAATTGAATTGGCATCCGGCAAAGGTTTTCACAACGACCCAAAAATAAATTTCAAATATTCGGCACATCAAGAGGAAAACGGGTACAGACGAGGGGGGTCGACCGTTTTGGGTAAAGAGGGCATGCCATACATCGCGGGAAAAAAGGGTCGACCGTTTAAAACAATTCTTGATTTTTGTCAAAGTGCGCGATTTCTTCGAGACCGACCGTAAAAGTCTGTCAGTCACAGTCATGCGACTCACGTCACGTCACGTCCACTCGTAACTCTCTAGGCCGTCTTGGGATCTTCGCGGATTTGCGTGGTAAGTTGGTAACCCGCCGCACAAGCACACATCAGTCGCCGCCACGCCAACGCCCCGCCCATATCGCCAAATTGTGCCACTTGCGCTGAATGGATTGCACTGCACTGTGCTTGCGCACCTCTCTCTCTCCTCCCCCGACTCCGTGACTGACTCCCCGACTCCCCCCTTCCCCCCCGCCCTCACCCGATCGACCAACTGTCTTCGTCATGTCCAACCAAACAACGAGGCTTGTCGTTTGGCCGCTTTGTGAGGACCACGATCTTGGCGTCGCGCACATTGTTGCAAACTGTTACGGAAACGGCGTCGTTATTCTACTAGCTTCATTTAACTAGACTAGCCCTAAAAAGGCAATGTTTGAGGGCTCAAGGTCCAATAATGATGGCTGTTCACTTCTAACCTTGAGATTTCGCCAGCCAGTGATTGAAGAACCAGAACAAGCCTCATGCATGAGCATGCCCGGTTTTGTGAAGAGGAATCAAACTCCAGCTAGGAAGGCAACAAAGCTGCTGACGTGCATACACATGCTCATTGCCCACCATCTCCTAAATAACTGATAACAGGAGCTTAGAAAAAAATCGCACGAGGGACTCGTGCCTGGCCGGGAAACACACAAGCACAGCTCCAAAAGTGAACGGTAGGCTCCTCTACTCGTGCTGCTCCTGAAATTCTCATGATATGACGAGATGTCACTTATGGCAAGCACTTGATTCTCTGGCAATTAATACGGAAAGTTTGAGTGGTGGAAGCACACGGGGAAAGAAAGGTGAGCAAGGTTGAATGGAGGGAGAGGGACATGGGAGAGATAGAGAAAGAGGGAGAGGGGGGGTGGAGGGGGAGAGAGGAGAGGAGAGAGAAATAGACTGAGTAAAGACCACAGGAGCAAGCAACCAACCACAACAAGAGCAAGCAAGATGAGAAGGTGGGGGGGGGAAGGGGGGGGAGTGGAGGGACGGAGAGAAAGTTATCCGCGACACGAGCATACACGGCACGAGCATACACGGCACGAGCATACACGGCACGAGAGTTATCCACGACATGGCATGCACAGCGTGCGCATGCATGGTGAAGGACTCACGGTGCGTTGCAGCTCGTCATCCATCTGCACTAGCTTCCTCCTCAGCAGCTCGCGGTCCTCGTGGCAGATGGGGTCAGGGACAGCACCAGGCAGATCTGCGCACATTGCCACACAGACATGGTCAGTTTCGACATGCTTGGATTTCCAGCCATACATGGAGTTTTGACCATACTTGATCAATTAGCCGCACAGGAACACACGCAGGGCGATTGAGAGATGTGTAGACGAACTGTAAGTACTTTCAGCATGCATTGCGACATGTTTGTGCGTGCATGGGAGGGGAGCACGGTTGAGCTAGAAATGCAGACACATTCTCATGCTGTGGTAAGCACATGGCCAGAGCCAGGAGGGGGGTTGCACTGGCACAGAAGAATATGCATACATTTATTCTACATATGTAGCATGTGCGGCAAAAATAAGGAGGTTCACTGCAAACATGGAAACTTGGCTAGGCAAATCCATGCAAACGAATGGGCATGGGGGAATGGGCATGGGGGAATGGGCATGGGGGAATGGGCATGGGGGAATGGGCATGGGGGAATGGGCATGGGGGAATGGGCATGGGGGAATGGGCATGGGGGAATGGGTGGAGAAGAAGGTGAGGTGGCACTCTTGGTCATGGGGTTATTTGTAAATGGACCACTTACCATACACATAGGTTGCTAGAATGGATATACGACTCAAAGGCTGCGGAGTTATGCATTGCATTGCATGCATCACACACATGCATGCATGCACGAGGACGCACATGCACGCGAACTCACACACACATGCATTTGTTGCACTCACGCACACACACATGCACACACACACACACACACACACACACACACACACACACACACACACACACACACACACACACACACACACACACACATTAGTTGCCCCACACACGCACATTCATTGGTAAACACACGTCCAAGAAAAGAGCCAGCACAGGAGGGAGGAGGAGAGCGAGGGGAGCAAGTCAGGAACTGACAGGGGAGAAGAATAAAGCGGACAGCGCAACTACGAAAACGCATTGAGGCATCGGCAAAACGCGAATGTCCGTTTAACCCTCCTGCTGCTCCCCACAAGTGTCCTGTCCTCTCTGCTGCTGTGGCGGCTGGCCAGCAAGCCAGAGGCACTAGTGTCATGACCTGACGACCACCAGGCTCTCACTTCAGCCCTCATTCGGGCCTGATTAGGCAACGACTCCACCCATTGCTAAGGAGGGCTTTCTTGGTCCCCCCAGCCCCCCCATCCTCTCACACCCCTCTGACCCCACCCCACCACCAACTCAGTCCCCCCTTCCCCCGCACAGCCTCTCTCTCTCCCCTCTTCTCCCCACTCCCCCTTCCCCCCCACCCTGGCACTCCACTGGGTCCCCCCTGTGAGCTGACCATGACAAAGATCCCCTCTGTCCTTGTTGGTAGCGCCTCCATCCGAGCCAGCACCTCGTCCCCTGCCGTTAGCCGCCCAAACACCGCATACTGCCGAGCAGACAGCGGGGGCATGGGAGAGAGGGGGCGGGCGGGAAAGGGTGGGCGGGAGAAAGTGGATGGGAGGGAAAGGATGGGAGAGAGAGGATGGGAGAGAGAGGACGGGAGAGAGAGGACGGGAGAGAATGGGGAAAAAGGGCGCATGATTGTACCTGCCTCAAATCACATGCCTACCTCTGTACCCAGGATTTCCATGAATCTGAAGGACCGCTTGAGGATGGGAGAGACGGACCGAGAGGAGAGGGGGAAAGCTAGAAATTGAAGCTTTTCAAAAAAACCCCATCAACAGACCTCCATGGCTTGAAGGATACCCAACAATGAATGAACCGCCATGACTTGAGAGAATGAGAGCACGAGGGCATGAGAGCACGAGAGCACGAGAGCATGAGAGCATGAGAGCACGAGAGCATGAGAGCATGAGAGCACGAGAGCATGAGAGCATGAGAGCATGAGAGCACGAGAGCAGGAGAGCATGAGAGCATGAGAGCATGAGAGCACGAGAGCACGAGAGCACGAGAGCATGAGAGCATGAGAGCATGAGAGCACGAGGGCATGAGAGCACGAGAGCACAAGAGCATGAGAGCATGAGAGCATGAGAGCATGAGAGCATGAGAGCACGAGAGCAAGAGAGCATGAGAGCATGAGAGCATGAGAGCATGAGAGCACGAGAGCAGGAGAGCACGAGAGCATGAGAGCATGAGAGCATGAGAGCATGAGAGCATGAGAGCACGAGAGCACGAGAGCACGAGAGCATGAGATCATGAGAGCACGAGAGCATGAGAGCATGAGAGCATGAGAGCATGAGAGCACGAGAGCATGAGAGCATGAGAGCATGAGAGCATGAGAGCATGAGAGCACGAGAGCATGAGAGCATGAGAGCATGAGAGCATGAGAGCACGAGGGCATGAGAGCACGAGAGCACGAGAGCATGAGAGCATGAGAGCATGAGAGCATGAGAGCATGAGAGCATGAGAGCACGAGAGCATGAGAGCATGAGAGCATGAGAGCATGAGAGCACGAGAGCACGAGAGCACGAGAGCATGAGAGCATGAGAGCATGAGCGCATGAGAGCACGAGGGCATGAGAGCACGAGAGCACGAGAGCATGAGAGCATGAGAGCACGAGAGCATGAGAGCACGAGAGAACGAGAGCATGAGAGCATGAGAGAATGAGAGCATGAGAGCACGAGATCACGAGAGCACCCACCTTGCCATCTAGATGCGGTGCATCCCCGAGCAGCATGGAGAAGGAGGAGGTGCCGCTGTTGGGGTCGTCGTACCTGATGGGTTGCCATTGCGGACAGGGAGACGGGCACGCGGGCAAGCAGGGAATCGGGGAAACGGAGAAACGGGGAATCGGGGAAACGGGGAAGGAATCAAGAAGAGGGGAGGGACGGGGGGAGGGGTGAGGGGAAAGGTGGGGACGGGGGGATAGATGAGGGAGGAGAAAGCGGAGCAGTGTAGAGAGGCTCTTTAGAGTTAGGATGAGAGGGCGGAAGCGGAAGGGGCTATGGAGAGAGGTGATGGGGGATCAGTAGAAGGTCAAGCTGAGAGGTGCCTTGGTGAAGAGAATAGAGGAGGAGGAGGAGGAGGAGGAGGAGGAGGAGGAGGAGGAGGAGGGAGGAGAGACAATGGCAGATGCGCAAATTGCAAACCCATCCAAAAGCACCTAGTCTCTTTATCCTGTCAGTCCCCCACCCACACCACCTTTCCAACCAACCCCTTCCAAAATCCACTCCCCCTCCCCACCCCCTAAATACCGTGCCACAGAATAACCCCGCTTCGCCACAGTGATCACGCAATAGCGATTCCCTCGCCCTCCCCCCCCCCACTTCCCCCCTTCTTCTCCCGGTCCCATGGCCGTAGCAGCCAGCCACGGCGGAAATTCACACTGCATCCTTCCCCCCCTCCCCCCTTCTAGTCTTGTGTGCAGGAGTTTCAGAAGATTCCTTGCAGCTTCCTCACCGCGCCATAGAGAGCGTCCCCCGCCTGTGGGGCAGCGCGGAGAACTCCCCCGGGACTGTCTGCTCCGCCTCCCACCGCTGCTGCGCGCTCAGGGGCACCTGCCGCCCGCCCACCACGTCCGCCACCTGCGCCACGAAGCCCTTGTCCACCTGGCGCGCGCGCGGAAGGTTGGGGGGGAAGAGGGAGAGAGGGACGGGAGTGGTGAAGGCGAGGAGAGAGGGAGGGGAAAGGGAGAGGGAGGTAAGGGGGAAGGGGAAGGGGGGCGGGGGAGGGGGAGGCGGGGGGGGAGTGGTAAGCGGCGACGAGCTGGGGGGAAGACAGGGGTTGCGGAGGAGGGAAAGGAGAGGGGGGGTGCTGAGAAAAAAAGTGGAAACGGTACTACACTTGGTTGGAATAAGTACTGTACTCGGAAAAAGTGGTTGGTGGCATAGCAGCCAAGATGCGCGAGTCGAGAGATGTGTGCTACAGTGCGAGGCGCCACTTGCGGGTAGAATCCGAACTCGATGTCCCCAAACTCCGTCTGACGTGTCGGGTGACGATTAAAGCGCATCACCGCGCGCGAAAGAACAGCGAGAGGAAAAGGCCGGAAACGGAGAAGGGGAGGAGCGTGAGATTGGACGGTATGGAATGGGATAATCCGATAGGCGCCACCGCAAATATGCAATGCAAACATCGGCGGAAATGGCGGGTGACATGTGGCGGGACTGGCGTATTCCGGGTGAAATTTTCGCAATCGAAGGATTCGCGAACTAGTTCAGAAACAAGCGGATCTAGGATTCCGCCGCGCGTGGGACCTATATCTGCGACCGGTTGGAGCGCAGGACCGAAACACCCATGAGATTTGCAAGCCCTGTAAGAAAGCGGGAAAGGAGACTTAAAAAGAAGAAAAAAAGGCTCCATCTGGAAAGTAACCGGCACCACGGCACGCGAGCTACAAGTAACGGGGATGACGCCATGAGACGTCCCAAGTGCTGCTGAATTGCGACGTTTCAAGCGTCGAATTGTGGAGTATAACGGACCTGAAAGACGACTCGCTCGGTACCCAGCTGGGGCTCGATCGGGGCTTGGTTGTAGAACGCGTGAGCGCCGCGAGAAGAGAGAAAGGTAAGAATTGAGACGAGTAGCCACTTCTCTGCAATCCTGAAGTGGCAAGACATTGTGTTACTATCAGGTCCCTCGATCCTGCCGCGACACGGCCAGAGCTCGGATGGATAGCGGGAGATACCGACGGAAGGCCGACGAGCCAGACTACGTCGCATGCACGATTGGCGGAACGGTTCTAGAAAGGTGCGGTGATCGGGCTGGCTGACTGAGGCGCAACGGCAGCGAGCAGGAGTAGCCAACCTGCTCAGGGGGGTAACGAATGACCCAGCCGAGAGGGCAGTATGGTATGGTATGTGTTGTACTGTATTGTCAGTTGGTCATGCATGACTGTCGATTGGCCCAAGGTGGGGAAAATGGGGGTAGGCAAACAGAACGGAGAGGAGGGAAGAGAAGTCCCCGCGAGGCAGGGGTGGTTCACCCTGTTTTTTTAAAGGTGTACAGGTCAAGGTGGAATAATTTTGCATCACTTTAAATGGAATGGTGGTACAGTGGTACAATACGTACAGCGGTGGTGATTTCGCTAGAACCTCGCTTGACATCAGGTACCACTACACCACAACCAGCACGATTGGGGCACTTCACTGGGGTACCCTGGCGAACAAATTTTCGCAATCGTCCAATAGTGGAGTTCTCTGAGTTACCACTGATCGACCTGACGAAACAGACTTAGCACTTCGCACGCAGCGTGAAAATTCATTTCCAACCACCACCGCCGTCGCAAGGCTCGTCCCACCTTCAGGAACATCCTCTCCTTTTCGCTCACCATACCATCCCATGGCCCCTTCGCTTCCCTCCTGCCCTCTCTGTTCCCTCCACGCCACTTTTCCTCTCAACCAACCCTCCTCTTCGTCCCTTTCTTTCTCTCCCTCCCAGCAACTCCGAGTCTTCTTTATAGACTTCAGTACTGTACCCCCAGAGCCGCACACCATACCCTTAGCACAATATGGCGTCGTCAAGCGCGATTCCGATCGCACAGCTGCTCGCGGTCAATCCGTACAATCCGGAAATTCTGCCGGACCTCGAGAAGCACGTGGACGATCAGGTGGGTCGCTCGCAACAAACCAGCCGCGCTTTCGCCGATGCATGAGAGATAGGGTTTTACCACTTCCGTGAAAATTTTCCGGTGTTTTTGCTGAAATGGCAGCAGAAAACAATACGCCGGCGTCGTAGCGCCATATCTTGGTTCTTCCGGAGTGGACTGAGTTTCACCTCGTTAGATACTCGTGCGTGATTGGTTGATCGGTCACGAGATATTGAACTGATCGGCGTAGCTTGCACAGTAGCCAGTCATCCCCGTTTGAAGCCATAACGCCTGGCGGTCGAAAGGATGCGGAGAGGCACGGGGAGGGGTTCGGGGCACCTGGAGAATGGGGTAATTCAGCAGGTAGCAGCGCTGAGTCTTGAGACATTTCAAGCATGCTGACAGAGCTCGCGCCTGTAGCTCGCGTCCTGGTTCGATTGAGTTTGATTTCCAAATGTTACGGAGCGACGGATCGAGGGGAGCGACAGTGTTACAGAGCGAGAGAGGTACAAAGCGACGGCGCGACGTAGCGACAGATCCCATTCCAGTAGGCCTCGTTGTGTGCGTGGGGAGGGGAGGTATGGGGGATGCAGGCTCTGGGTTAAAGCGGAGGGATTGGAGGAAGAATGTGCCTTGTGGGGCCGTATGGCCGAGGGACCGCCGTGTGGCCCTGTAGGGCTGCAGGGCTGCAGGAGTGTAGAGAGGTAGCAACTACGGCATGCTCACAGAGCCGCAGCAACGGCCTCGTTGCGTCTTGAGCGCACCTTCCTCCGCTTCCTCCACTCCGCTCTGGTTTGCTCCGCCGACTCCGCCGACTTTGCCGATCCCCACCCTTCCCCTCTCTGACTGCGTTGTTTCCCTGCCGTGCGCGCGCGTGGCAGATCGCCAATGGAACGTACGACCTCGATGCGAACCTCACACTGCTGCGCCTCTACATGGTAAGCCCCCTCCCTCCCCCTTTTCTCCCCCCCTCTCCCCCTCCCTCCCCTCTCCCTCCCCTCTCCCTCCCCCCTCTCTCCCCCCTCTCTCCCCCCTCTCTCCCCCCTCTCTCCCCCCTCCTTGCTGTTCGCGTCCCCCGATCCCCCGCGCCTCTCTCAAGCCTTCTCGGCTCCTCCCATGCCCAGCCCCTCGTCCGTCCGCTCTCCTCGCTCCAAAGCACTCTCCTCCCGTCCCTGCCTTCCAAACGCAGTCTCCTCCGTATGCCTCCAAACTTCCTGCATGCCGGTTGTGTAGTCCCTGTCCCTCCCTCTTCTCCACCCTCGTCCGCTCTCTCTCCTCGCTCCAAAGCAGTCACTTCCCATCCCATCGCCGTTGTTCCATCATGCCTGTCCCATCATGTCTGTTCCATCATGCCTCTTCCACCGTGCCTGTTCCACCATGCCTGTCCCATCATGGCTGTTGTTAAGGGAGTCTGCTCTCCTCCCGCCCTTCCCTGCGCGTGTCTGTGTGTGCAGTTCGAGCCCGCTCGAGTGAACGTGCGCAAGATCAGCCGCGTGCTCATCAAGGTACCGTGCCACGCTTTTAGCGTGCAGGCCAGGCCCTACGCCCGATGTCGTTTGAGTCGACATGACGTTTGAGTCGACTCAAAAGTCACCTCGTGCAGCCCCTACGCCCGATGATGCCTCTTGAGTCGACTCAAATGCCGCCTGCCTAGTTGCCTGCAAGTTCAGCCGGTCTATGGTATGGCGTGCTGTAGTCGCATACCGCTCTCTCACCGTGCACACGCCATGCCACCACCTGCCTGCCTGCTTGCTCTACCCTGCTTTCCTCTCTGTCTCTCTCGCTCGCTCCCCTCCGATCTTTCCTGACCAATATCTCTCGGGCTGCATCTCATGCTTTTTCTGCTTTTATTCCTCCTCCTCCTCCTCCTCCTCCTCCTCCTCCTCCTCCTCCTCCTCCTCCTCCTCCTCCTCCTCCTCCTCCTCCTCCTCCTCCTCCTCCTCCTCCTCCTCCTCCTCCTCCTCCTGCTCCTCCTCCCCCTCCTCCCCCCCCCTCTTTCCCCCTGCCCCTCCTCCTCTTTCTCCCCTCGTCCTCCCGCCCTGCCGCCATCAGGCCATGATGGCTCTTCCTCGCACGGATGTCACTCTCTGCCTCTGCCTCATTCCCGAGAGATATGTCAGTGCCACATTGCCCTATGCCATACCATGCCATGCTGTGCCTTGCCGTGCAATGCCATACCGTGCCATGCCATTCCATATCGTGCCATCCCACACTACGGCATGCCATATTTCCCTGATCTCCGTGTTCACTTACTGGCTCCTTTCTCCCTTGCTCCGCCCTTCCCCGTCTCCCCCCCTTTGGCCCCCTCCTGCCCTCTCCTGCCCTCTCCTGCCCCCTCCTGCCCCCTCCTGCCCCTTCCTGCCCCCCTCTCCCCTTTCATGCTACATTTTCGGCGCCTCAAAAGCCTGCCCCATCTCTCTCCATTCATTCCCCACACGCTGCGCGCCTCCCTTTCTCCTGCTCCGGCGCCTGATCCTGCTCTCACAAGTCACCTGCCCTCCCCTCCCCTCCGCCACTCGTTCTCTGCGCGGCCGTGGACAGCAAATCGAGGAGCCCCTTTCCACGCTCATCGCGCTCTCGCAGTTCCTTGAGGTGCGGTACATCCATCATACGCTCCACCAGTTGAGTGACGTATGACATGATTTCCAAGGGCCCCCTTTCAGCTGTCAGTGTGTCACTGTCTGTCAGTCCGTCTGTCATGATTTTTGAATCGACTCAAAAATCATCTGAGTCGACTCAAAAATCATCTGAATCGACTCAAAAATCATCTGAGTCGACTCAAAAATCATCTGAATCGACTCAAAAATCATCTGAATCGACTCAAAAATCACCTTTCAGCTGTCAGTGTGTCACTGTCTGTCATAAGTCGAGTCCTGAGGAGGGCTGCGTTCTTGTTGTCCGCGCCTCCTGTGCTGTTGCTCGAATGGGATTCTATTTTTTTAGGCGCCTCAAAGATAGACTCCTCGCGTTCTTGTTGACCGCGCCTCCTGTGCTATTGTGTGAATGGGATGCGATCGCAGCAAGCCCCAGGCTGTGAGGCTCAGAGACAGCTCCACCAATCCTAAACGCTACATCCTGAGGCCTGCCTTCTTGTCGACCGCGCCTCCCTCCTGCCTGTGCCAAGTCGACCGTGCTTGCTTGCTTGCTTGCGTCCCCAGCGCCGCCGCACCGTGCTCCCCTTCCTTTCCGCTTCCGTCGCTCCCACCACGCCCACCCAGACCGGTCGGTCCCCCACGTCCTTTCGAGTCGACTCAACAGCCACCACGCTTGCGTCCCCCTCCCTCCCCCCCCCTCCCCAACCCTACTCCCTCCCTCCCTCTCTCCGTACCCACAAACCCCTCCTCCCCCCACCCGCAGACGGGTCGGTTCCGCGAGTTCTGGTCGGAGGTGGCGCAGCAACGGGACCTGCTGGGGGCTGTGCCGGGTGAGACATGCTGGGGACGGCCTCGAAGGGAAGGGGACCGCTGGGCTTGTTTGTTTGTGAGCTGAAGTTGGCCTGGGCTTGTGTCGTGTCACACCTTGTGCTCGTGTCACACCTTGGGCTCGCGTCGTGTCACACATTGTGCTCGTGTCACACCTTGGGCTCGCGTCGTGTCACACATTGTGCTCGTGTCACACCTTGGGCTCGCGTCGTGTCACACATTGTGCTCGTGTCACACTTTGTGCTCACGTGACGCGTCACACCTTGTGTTCGTGTCATGCCTTGTGCTCGTGTCACGCCTTGTGCTCGCCTCACACCTTGTGCCCGCCTTACAGCCTCTGCTCGCGTCTGCTGTGAGGTTGAGCCCGTTCCCTGGTTTGTGTCAGTACCCATGCCACCAAGCCAACCAACCAGCCAACCAACCTTATTCATTCCTGGCTCTCCCTTGTGCCCACCTGCATGCATCCTGGGCTCCATCCCGACCTGCGCCCACCGGCCAGGCTTCACTGAAGCCATTCAGGCGTACGCGCTGCATGTGCTCGCCATCTCACACCGCCGCGTGCCCAGAGAAATACTGGCTGAGGTGAGGCGCGGTGCTAGAGAGTTAGGAGCGGTGCGAGAGGGTGAGGAGCAGCAGTAGAGGTTAAGGTGAGGAATGCTGGGTGTCTTGTGGAGTGGGGTGGTGGGAGAGGAATGGGTTGATGATGCAAGGGGGTGGCTGTTGGGGTGGTATGGTCTATTGCCTTCCCTTTCCAACTTTCAGCGCCGCCGCCACACACAGCGACGATTCCATACCATGCTATGCCATGGGTACCATCGTACCACCGTACCACCGTACCACCGTACCGCACTGCACACACTTGGATGTCATTTCTCACTGGCCCATCACCACACCCCATGCACCAGCAGCTCCAACCTCCGCTCCACTCTGCTCCACACTCCTCCCACACTTTCTGCCCATCTTTCCCAGCCAGCGCATCGAGTAAAGCAGCCGCTGCATTTAGGGCTGTGCTGATTCCCACCCATCCCCCCACCCATCTCCCCGCCCAACCCCAACCCCCCGCCCAACCCTTTGCCCATACCCCCGCCCATCCCCCGCCAATCCCTCCATCCCCCCACCCATCCCTCCATCCCCCGTGTGTGCAGGCCATCAACATGAACGGGCCGGCATTGGATGACTTCATTCAGCACCACGTGGAGGCCAGTGGTTGGATGGTGGCACCAGGGAAGACCGGGCAGGTGTGTATTGGGCAAGGGGGGCGAGGGGGGGGGAGGAGGGGGTGGGGGGTGGGGGAGCATGGGTATGCATGTCTCTCCTTCCTTCCCTTACTTTTCGTTCGTTCCTTTCCCTTGCATGGGAGTGGTTTCTCTCACTGGAATGCAGGATCAGGGGACCTAAATCACTACTGTCCTCATGAGAAGCTCTCCTGTCGATGTGTTACGTGTAGCTCTGTGCCCCTGCCCAACTGCTCCTGTGTTCTTGACTGCGTGCTCCTTCCGTTATGGCCGCATTGGTCCCTCCCAACTCAAGGTCGCCTGGGCCCTTGTGTCTTGCTCTCTCCCTTTGCTCATGTGTTTCTTTCTCCTGTGCCGTGTACTGTACCTGAATCTGTGTGCGTGTGTGTGCGAGTGTGCACATGTGTGTCCATGTGTGTGCGTGTGCGTGTGTGTGCACGTGCGCGCGCTTGTGTGTGTGTACGTGCGTGTGCGTGTGCGTGCGTGTCTGTGCGTGTTTGTGCGAGTTTTTGCCTTGTGTGCGTGTGTGTGTGTGTGTTGTGTGAGCACATGTGCGTGTGCATGTGCTTGTGTGTGCATGTGCGCGTGTGTGCATGTGTGTGCGTGCTTGTACGTGTGTGCTTGTGCTTGTGCCTGTGCCTGTGCTTGTGCCTGTGCCTGTGCTTGTGCCTGTGCCTGTGCTTGTGCCTGTGCCTGTGCCCGTGCCTGTGCCCGTGCCCGTGCCCGTGCCCGTGCCCGTGCCCGTGCCCGCGCCCGCGCCCGTGCCCGTGCCCGTGCCCGTGCCCGCGCCCGCGCCCGCGCCCGTGCCTGTGCTTGTGTGCGTGTGCGTGTGTGGGCGAGAGAGCAGGTGGTGGAGCTACCGAGCAACATTGATGCGCAGGCGGCATCAAGGGGGTTGACGGAGTCCATTCCTTTGGACCACGTGGCTCGCCTCTTCCCCATCCTCACATGACCAATACCTACATCAACATCAGCATCAACTTACTGTAGACCCACACCGGCAGCATCAACACGTAGTATAGAAAGGTAACAGTAGTTTTGTTTGTTGACAATCATTGCGATTACGATTCACAAGGAATTGCATTGCGGTTCATGAGGCGATGACTCCTTATTCATACCTCGGAGAGGCCTTCCAAGTGCATTGGAGATGGCACCTTGAGAACAACCCAAAGGAAAACTGAGCTCACATCATGTCCCAGCATGGTGTACAGTACAGGCATGGGTGTGGTGGATGGGGAGGGGAGTGAGGCGATGCGAGAGAAAAAATGAGAAATCTGTACCCATACCAAGGTGCAGTGCAGTGTCAACATATATTTTGTAAATGTTTTAGGCTAGATAGGTGCATGCTCATATAGAGTTCAACACCTTAGGTTATATTCCCTGTACCCCATCATTCTAGTCAACTTTTTACTCTTAGATGGTATCACGCTAGGTTAGGATCCCGCCCACCCGCGCTTCCGCCCTCGTCCTAGCCCTAGCCCAAGCTGCCCGTCGCTAGCCGCCGCTAGCCACCCGTCGCCCGTAGCCGCCGGCTGCCCGCCGCCCGTCGCCCGTAGCCTGCTGGCCGCCTGTCCCCGCTGGCCACCTGTAGCCGCCAGCAGCCCGCAGCCGCCAGCCCGCTGGCCGCCCTTAGCCATCAGCTGCCCGCCGCCTGTTGTCAGCAAATAGGATTGGGGCAGACCTAGGTTGGTCACCTAAGTCAGTGAGCAAGAGTGTCAGCTAGCGAAGCTCCTGAGCGGCCATAGCCCCAGCGTAGATCTCTGCCTCACAACTGGACTGAGCTACAGACGACGACCTGGTGGACCTCCAAGAGACTGCACCAGCACCAAGACTAAAACAGTAGCCCTGAGACGACCTGAGGGTCTCCACGTCGTCAGCCCACAATGCGTCTGTGTGTCCAGTGAGCACCACTGGCTCCCATCCTCCTAGCACAAACCCAGTCCTGATGTACTCGCCAGATACTGCAGTACCCTCTTGGCAGCTGACAAGTGGATTGGTCGGTGCCTGCCTGTCGCAACAAAGCGAGCCAAGAGACTTAGAGGGTACGCTAGATCTGGTCGAGTGCAGGTCATCAGGTACATAAGACACCCCACCAGCTCTGTGTATGGACCACTAGCCTCGACCGGCTCAGCTGGAACAGGAGCAGAGAGCTTGTGATCCACAGTCAGAGGGGTGGGCTGTGCTGAGGAGAACTAGAGACTGAACCTCTTGAGGATCTGCTGCACCACATGGGACTGAGAGAGTGTGATCATGAGCAGCACGGTCACGAGAGATCTCCAAGCCCAGATAGCGCCTCAGCTCCCCCAAGTCTGTACAGGTGTGTCTCCTAAGCAACACGGCCTTCATTGAGGCTAGTGCCACTCTCTCACGAGTAGCAAAGATAAGATCGTCTACGTACAGTAGAATGTAGAACGGTGTCTGACCCGTGCGAACAAAGAGAGAGGGGTTAGTAGAGGACGGAAAGAACTGCAGCTCAGCAAGTGTGGTGCGAAGCGTGTCGTGCCGCTCACGGGGTGCCTGACGAAGGTTGTAGATAGGACGACGCAAGCTCCACTCGGTCCCAGATGGGAAGGAACCAGAGAAGCCTAGAGGGCGCCGGAGGTAGATCTGCTCATGTAGACTACCCTGCAGGAACGCTGTGGAGAAGTCGAGTGAGTGAAGCTTGTAGTCACGCTGCCCGGCTATGTGAAGAAGGACCCGAAGAGTAGTCATCTTCGAGGTCGGGAAGAAGGTCTGGAAGAAGTCCACACCCTCATGCTGACTGAAGCCTCTAGCCACGTAACGCGCCTTGAAATTCGGCGGCTCTCCAGGTGCGCGCTTCACCCTGTATATCCACATGCCATCAACTACGTTTGCCCGAAGCAGGGAAACTGTGTCGACGTAAGTGCCTGTGGATCTGTAGAATGCCATCTCAGCCTCCATGGCCTGACTCCACTGGGCTTCCCAGGGCCCCCTCATCGCCTCAGCGTAAGAGCGTGGAACAGTGATATCGAGAGCGTCTGGGTCGCCCTCTGGGGATACAAGCTTGGAGCAGAGATGGGGAAAAGCGGCAGCAAGGCGGGCCAACTAATACTGCATGTTCTCTACCACGTCACTGCTAAGGGCAGGTGCACCCCCGACGGACGGAGGACGGACAGTACCAGAGACCAGAATGGCAGCGTAGTCAAGGCGGTGGCTAGCAGCGAAGTCAGCGACAGCAGCGACAACCGCATAAACAGTCTTAGGAGGAGTAGTAAGGTCAGTGACAAGCGACGCAAGCAAGCACGAGAGGGTAGGACGAGCAGCGAGAGCAGTGTCGAAGCGAGGAGGGGGGAACGACGGAAGCGACGGCGTGGGAGGCAACGGGAGGACTATGACTAAAGGAGCATGCGAAAGAAGAACCATAGGGTGGACACTAGGACGAGGAGAGACAGGACAAGCACCAGAGGGGTGACAGACCCAGTGGGAAAACACTGGGGACTGGGGACGAGGGGGAACGGGGGACAAGTCTGGGGACGGAGGGGAGCACGGGGGAAAGCGAGCCGAAGAGGAGTCCGAAGGAGGGAACAACGGGCCGTAAACGGGGTCACGCACCGGAGGGGGAACGGGTGGGCGGACAGGGGAACCTGGAGCAAGACCAAGGAGAGGCGGATGTGCCTGCTGCTGCGGCTGCGCCTGCTACTACGGCTGCTACTGCTACCGCGGCTGCCGCTGCGGCTGCAACTGCTCCTTGTCCTCTCCAGGACCTCCAACGGCACCGTGGCTGCCACCGGCACTCCCCGAACCAGTACCCCCAAGACTAGCACTCTGGGACGCACCATCGACAGAACCAGCACCCCAAGAGTCAGCACCCCCAGAACTCGCACCCCTGGAACCAACACCCCCAACACCACAACCTCCAACACCAGAACCCCTAAAACCCACTGCTCCCTGCTGCGGCCGCTGAGGCTGCTGCGGCGGCTGCTACTACTGTTGAGGCAAAGGGGGAGGTGGCTAAGGTGACAAGGGTACCGAGGCTGGGGGAAGCGCCACAGGGAGAGTAGGGGCGCCCCCAGCAGCTGGGCCCCCAGAGTCAGCCGACTCCTCCACAGGCGCAACCGAGGGGAACTGAGTGGCGTGGGAGACACCAGACTGGGCCGGGCGGGGCGGGAGGGGAGCGGCAGGCGGGTCAGGGACAAGAAAGAGAGGAGGAGGAGGCACAGGAGTGCTACGGTGCTGGAAGCGACGGTAATAGTGGAGCGTCTCATTGAAGGTAACATCACGAGAGTGGTAAAAGCGGTGGTGGGACGGGTGGTAGAACAGCCAGTCAGAGGCGTCAAGCGGAAAACCCAAGAAGACACAAGGAAGGGTGAGGGCTGAGAGCTTGTGCACGGGAGTATCGCGGACGTGAGCGAGGCTGCCCCAGACGTGGAATGCAAACGTGTAACCAGGAGACCCAGTCCAGAGGAGGGTCGGCGAAACCTGTGGCCGTTGGGAGCACGGTCACAGGTTAAGCTTGTGAGCAGCAAAACGCACAGCAAACGGCCACAAAAAATGGGGTGCACTGGCGTGGACCATGGAGGTGCGAGCCACCTCCATGATCAGGCTGATGCATCGCTCAGCGACCCCATTCTGCTGTGGGGAGCCTGGTAGGATGTACGTCTGGCGGATGCCCTCTGCATGGCAGAAACGTCCAAGAGTGCCTGATGCGAACTTGCCACCGCGGTCAGAGTGTAAGCGACCTACAGGCAGGCAGTGGTAGGTGCGATCAGCAAGAAGCTAGGGGAGGAGAACGGTAGGCACGTTGGCCTTCCGCTCCAGCGGGAACACTGTGGTGAACCGCGAGAAATCGTCAACGATGACTAGGAAGTAGCGCTCCCGACTAAGACCATGGACCGGGGCAGGGCCCCAGATGTCCATGTGCAGTGTCTATAGCGGTGTTGTGTTAGGAGGAAATGAGGAGTGAGGGGCAGCGCGCTGCCGGCCCTCAACGCAGGAGGTGCACAGTGGCGCTACCAATGGAGGCAGGGCGGGAAATGACGCAGGGAGACCAGTGACTAGACCGTGCTGGGACATGTGCCTAAGGCGCGGGAGCGCAGGGTGACCTAAGCAGTGGTGCCACAGGCGGGTCGGGTGGGCTAGTGAGCGAGAAGAGTAGGACGCGGTGACCTCGGAAGACGCAGTAGCCGGCGGAGACTCAGTGTGTAGTGTAAAGAGACCTGACCTAGGGTCACGCTCAAAAGTGGCTAAGTGTCGACCGGTGGCTGTGTTTGAGCAAGCGGGGTGCCTCTTGCGGCTAGGGAACGTAGTGGTGATGCCTCGATCCTGTATGTAACCGACACCCTACTAGGTTCCTTGCAAACGAGGGGATGTGCAGACCGGTGAGGGAGCCAGAAACGACAGCTGGACAGGGAAGAGTGGTGGTGCTACGTGCAACAGCCGTGGCGGAGGAGTCTGCTAGTGCGACGCTGACAGGCGCAAGAAGTGGGGTGAGAGTAGTACTGTCTCGAAAAAAACACCAAGATGCGCCAAAGTCTAGGACAAATGAGAGGGTCGACGAGGCGGAGCCCAGTGAAGAGTCTCTAACAGGTCCTACGCCTGACGTGGCAAGGGAGTCTACGCCTGACGCAGCAGGGGATCCTAGACTACACACAACGGTAAGTCCAAGGCTACAAACAGCAGGATAATAAGAACTAGCACCACTAGCTAGCCAGAGATAATAAGAACTAGCAACAGCAGGATAATAAGAACTAGCGAGGATAGCCAGCCAGAGTGCGCGGGCTGACGCAGCACCCACAAAGTGGGAGTGCTCGTCAACCAGCTGGCACCTGAGGATGGCGACGCAAGCAGTGGCATTGCGGGACGCCCAGATAGAGTAGGCAGTACGAGCAGCAGTGTGCACAGCCTGCTGAGTAGATGTCGCGTCAGGAGCAAGAGCGCCCGGGCGGGGGACAGCAGGGAGCTCACCAGAGACGTGGGCGTCCAAGGACTCATTATCGACGCGCTGACTCGTGAGCTGAAGGAGAACTGCCTCCTGCCAGGCAGCGAAACCGACTGCCCGCCCCTCCCCATCCAGGCGCAAGACAAAGACGCCGGGCGACGCCATGCTAGCAGCTGCGTCCGGAAAGACAGAGGCAGCAGAAGTTGGGACAGCGAGGGCAACCGGGATAGGGGCTGCAGTGGGAGCCGGTGGTAGCGACGGCTGCTAGCTAGCAGCGGGAAGGTAACGGCGGTGGGCCAGCAGTGAGCTGGCTAGTGGCGGCAGCTCTATGAGCTGGCTAGCAGAGGCGGCTGCGTAGCTACGGGCGAGCCGTGGCAGTGGTGGCAGCAGCAGCTGCAGTGGCAGTGGCTGCTGGCAGCAAGAGCAGCGGCAGTGGTGGCTGCAGCGGCAGTGGCAACTGCAGGAGGCAGCACAGCAGCTGCAAGGGCAACGGCGGCAGAGACGGCTATAAGGGCGGCGGCGGCAGCAGCAGCTGCAAGGGCAGCGGCGGCAGCGGCAGTGGCGGGTGCAACGGGCAGCGGCGGCAGCGGCGGCTGCAACGGCAGTGGCGGCAGTGGCGGCTGCAAGGGCAGCGGCGGCACTGGCGCTGCAAGGGCAGCAGCTGCAGTGGCAGCTGCAAGGGCAGCAGCGGTAGCGGTGGCTGCAAGGGCAGCAGCTGCAGCGGCAGTGGCAGTAGCGGCAGCGGCAGTGGCAGCAGTGACAGCGGTGGCTGTGGCAGCGGTAGGGACTGCGGGGCAGTGGCGGCAGCGGCAGTGGCGGCTGCAGCAGTGGGGGCTGCGGCAGTGGCTGCAGCGGCTGCGGCAGTGGCAGCGGCGGCAGCGCAAGCGGCAGCAGCGGCAGGGGCAGCAGCAGCGGCGACAGTGGCAGCGACGGTGGCGTAAGTGGCTGCAGCAGCAATAACTGCAGGAGCTGCGGCAGTGGCAGTAGCTGCAGAGCAAGCGGCAACATTGGCAGCTGTAGCAGTGGCAGCGGCTGCAGTGGCAGTGGCGGCTGCAGTGGTAGCGGCTGACTGTGGCTGCAGTGGCAGTGGCAGTCGCAGTGGCGAGCTGGCCAGCGACGAGCTGGTAGGCGCTGCGGACGACTAGCTGCTGGCGGCGAGCTGGCTTAAGCCATTGGCAGCTAATTGGCTGGCACTGCTGGCGACTACTAGCTGCTGGCAGCGAGCTAGCGGAAGCTGCTGGCGCCAAGCTGGCTAGCACCGCTAGCGGCGAGCTTGCTAAGGTGGCTGGCTAGTGAGCTGGCTAACGAGCTTGCTAACTGGCTAGCTAGCTAGCTGGCACGTTGGCTGGCGAGCTCGCTAGTGTGCTGGCTGGCGTGCCGGCCTGCTGACTACCGCACGAAAGAAAAAATCGAACGCTAGGGGGGGGGGGGGGGGGGAGCTCGAGGCTACAAAGTGCGAAATTGGAGGGCAAGCAGGTGCGCGAAATGGAAAGATTGTCACATGCGCGAAAAAAGAAGCTACAGTTGTCAAACATATATATAGGTTATGTTTGTATAGACTGTATAGGTTGGTATCTTAGAGGGTACAACACTTAGGCTTATACCCTTGTACGTTTTTCTCTCGTCATTCAATTCTACGTTAAGATGGTATCACGCTTGGTAGGTAGGTCCCGCCGCCCACGCTTCCGCCCTAGGCCCTCGTCGCGCCGCCCCTAGCTAGTCGCGCCCATCCTAGCCGGCCCTCTGTGCCATCGCGCCCGTTCCTAGCCGGCCCCCTGAGCCGTCGCGCCCGACCTAGCCGGCTCCCAGAGCCGTCGCGCCCGTCCTAGCCAGCACCCCCCTTAGCCATCGCGCCCATCCTAGCCGGCCCCCTGAGCCGTCGCGCCCGTCCTAGCCGGCCCCCTGTGCCGTCGCGCCTGTTCCTAGCCGGCCCCCTGAGCCGTCGCGCCTGTTCCTAGCCGCCCCCCCTGAGCCGTCGCGCCTGTTCCTAGCCGGCCCCCTGAGCCGTCGCGCCTGTTCCTAGCCGACCCCCTGAGCCATCGCGCCCGTCCTAGCCAGCCCCCTGAGCTGTCGCGCCCGTTCCTAGCCGGCCCCCTGAGCTGTAGCATCCGTCCTAGCCGGCCCCCAACGCTGTCGCGCCCGCTCCTAGCCGCCGCCCCCCCTGCGCCCGTTGCGCCCGTCCCTAGCCAGCCCCTCGCACCTGTCCCTGGCCGGCCCGTCGCGCCCGTCCCTCATCGGCCCGTCGCACCCGTCCCTAGCCGGCCAGTCGCACCCGTCCCTAGCCGGCCCGTCGCGCCCGTCCCCAGCCGGCCCATCGCGCCCGTTCCTAGCTGGCCCCTGGCACCCCCCGTCGCGCTCGCTCCGTGGCCGGCCCCTTCACGCCCGATCCGCACCGGCCCCGCGTCCGTCTCGCCGCCGGCCCAACCCCGACCCGAGCCCGGCCCGTCCTTCCCGACCAGCACCGCACTGCACTGCACTGTACCGCACTGTACCGCACTGCAGCGCGCTGTACCACTCTGCACCGCTTTGTACAGCACAGCACCGCACTCCACGGCGCTGTACCGCTCTGCACCGCACAGCACCGCACTACACCGCTCTGCACCGCACAGCACTGCACTGCCCCGCGCTGCACCGCTCTGCACCGCACAGCACCGCGCTGCTGCGACATCGCTCCTGATGGCGGACTCCGTGCTCTGCTTCGACGCAGAGGGACAGCCGATCGAGTTTGACACGTGGTTGCTCGACCTCCGGCGTCACCTCACAGGTCAACGGCAGGACGGCCACTCCCTGGCGGTCCATCTTGACGGTACGCTCCCCTGCCCTGACCCGCCTGCTCCCCTCCCCGCTGACCCCTCGTCTGCTGACAGTGAGTCCGCCGCAGCTGCTGCCCTTGCCTGCTCAGTTTGGTTGTCACGTGACGCTGTCGCGCAGCTTGCGATAAGCCATGCCCTCCCATTGTCTGAGCACCCACGTTTTAGGTCAGTCACAACTGCGCAGGAGTTTCTAAAGGCCGTCGTCAAGCGCTATTCCACTCCGCGTGCAGCCTCTGTAGGTCGCTTGATCCTGCCGATGCTCTTCCCTGACCTTGCGTCCTTCCCTGCTGTCGCCGACCTAGCCGCTCACCTGCGCACGATAGACGCGACTAGGCGTGCTGCCTGCACTGAGACCCAGCTTAGAGCCTTTCAGCCACCCCTCTGCTCTGCCCTCTACCTGCTTGCCACCCGCCTCCCTGATCGGCTTGTTACTGCCCGCGACCACTTCGTTAGCACCCACCCTGGTGACCTCACCCTCACTGACTTTATCGACACCCTGACTGCCATAGAGACCCGCCAGCGCTCTATCGCCCAGACCAACGGTACTGTGCCGGTCCCTATCTTTTAGGGCTGTGCCCCCGTTTAGTGTACCTTCTCCGACGGTTCTGCTGCTGTGGCTGAGTCCGCAGCTGCAGCGCAGATCCATTCCGGGAAGGGCCGCCGCCCCAAGGCTGGGCGCTGAGGTGGGGGTGGCGGTGCAGGTGGAGGTGGTGGTGGATTCGGGTCGCCTAGTGGTAGTACTGACAAGGGGACCCTGACAGGTGCAGCCGAGCAGCCGCCTCAGTAGCCGCAGGTATCGCAGCCCGACATGCACCAGCCGCAGCAGCAGCCCTCGCACCAGCCGCAGCAGCTGCAGCAGTGGAGGCGGGCGAGTGGACTCCTGCCCAGGTGGCCTGGCGCTGGCGGTGGACGTGGTGGTCGTGCGCGTGGCGGACTGCCGGGTGGCGGGTCGGGTGACGCGCGCTGTCAGTACCAGCTCCAGACTGGTCTTCGCTGTGGCTTTGTTTGCGGTAAGATCGGTCACACCTCCGTCCGCTGTTTCCGTCGCCTGGACGACCTGTTTCGACTTCGCTTCGGCCCGACACCCGGCCTCCCCGACTGGCATAGCTTGCTTCGCCGTAGTGTTCAGATCTTTGATATGGACATGGATGAGATTGTTGCTGCCTTGCATGTGATGTATACTGATGACTCTAGTGTGACTGCTTCTTACTATCCCTTGTTGCCTAGTGTAGGCATGTCTAGTCTTGCCTCCCCTGCTGTGTTAGGCGTAGGATCCCCTGCTTTATTCAGCCTAGGTTCTACTGTCGCTGCTCTGCCTTCAGACGCCACCGTTGCGCTCTCCTTCACCCTCTACTCTGGCGCTTCTCGGTGTTTCTTCCATGACTCCACTACGCTGACGCCGCTTACTACTCTTGCTGCAGTTTCCCTTGCCGACCCCTCCTCCGGCCTGGTAGTCGGTAGCAGTTCCACCACCCTTCCCTGTCCGGTGGTTCCTTCGGGCTCTCTTACAGGCCTGCACATCCCCTCGTTCTCCATCGTTCTCCAGGAATCTAGTTGGTGTCGGCTGCCTCCATGACCTTGGCGTCACCACTACGTTCCCTGGTCACGAGCGGTACACTGTCTGTACCGAGGCCGCCACTGGTGCCCCCCTCACCACGTTCCTCCAGGACCCGGTGTCCGGCCTGTTCACACTGGACACTGCGACCCCCCTGGTAGGGACGTCTTCTCAGGTGGCTGCGTCTACCCAGGTTGCTGCGGCATGCTCCTGTCGGTCGCTCACTCACCCGACACTCCTGTCGCACCACCGTCTAGGTCACCCCGCCCTCCAGCGCCTGCGTCACATGTCACAGCACGGTCTTGTCCTAGGTCTCCCAAGGTCGTTCCCCGAGTTGCCCTCCTCCCCAGCACCACCGTGCTCGCCCTGTGTCGAGGGCCGGCTCCGCCATGCCCCTCGCTCCTCTTTCCCCCCTACCGCCGCACCGCTACAGACCCTGCACATGGACGTCTGGGGCCCCGCCCCCGTCCATGGGCCGCGTCCAGAGCGCTACTTCCTAGTGCTTGTCGACGACTACATGCGCTACACCACCGTGTTCCCCCTAGAGCGGACGGCCGACGGGCCTAATGTTCTCATCCCGTGGCTTGTCTCTGCGCGTGTCCACCATGGTCTCCCTGTCTTGCGTCTCCACTCCGACCGTGGTGGCGAGTTTGCCTCTGGTGTCCTTGGTCATTTCTATCGTGCGCAGGGCATCACCCAGACGTTCACCCTGCCGGACTCCCCGCAGCAGAATGGGGTCACTGAGCGACGCATCGGCTTGGTCATGGAGGTGGCCCGTACCTCCATGATCCATGCCAGTGCACCCCATTTTCTGTGGCCGTTTGCTGTTCACTACTCCGCTCACCAGCTTAACCTGTGGCCGCATCCCCAGCAGCCGCAGGTTTCGCCGACCCTTCTTTGGTCCGGGTCTCCTGGTGATGCCTCTGTGTTTCACGTCTGGTGCTGCCTTGCTCACGTTCGTGCCTCTGGCACGGATAAGCTCACTGCCCCCAACCTCCCTTGTGTCTTCCTAGGTTTCCCCCTTGACGCGTCCGACTGGCACTTCTACCACCCGCCGTCTCACCGGTTCTTTCACTCCCGTCACGTCACCTTTGACGAGTCCGTCTCCTTCTACCGCTGCTTCCCCCACAGAGGTCCCCCGGTTACTCTCCCCCTGTTCTTTGTCACCCCTTCCCCGGTCGCCCCTGTCCCCCCCCCTTCCCCTCCCCATCCTGCACCGTCTGGTGTGTCCCACGTCACTCCCCTCCCCTCGGTTGTCCCGGTCAAGGAGGCTGCTAACTCTGGTGGCCCTGCAGCGCAGTCCTCGCTGTCTGCCCCTTCCCAAGCGTCCCCTCCTTTGTCGCCTTCGTAGTCGCCGTCGCCGCCAATGTCGCAGCTGCCGTCACTGCCGCCGCCGCCGCTGTAGCCGTCGCTGCAGCCGACGCAGCAGCAGTTCGTTGACTCTGGGGGTGCTGGCGCTGGGGTGGGTACTAGTCGTGGGGTTCCTGTCGTGGCTTGTCCCGGCGGGCCTGGGGGTGGTACCGGTGTTGGCGGGGTTTCGGGCCCTGGGGGTGTTCCTTCTGGGGGTGCTGGAGTGGAGTGTTCCAGAGGTAGCCGTGTAGCAGCTTGCCGTCCCGGTGTCAGTGTCGTGCCGCCGCAGCAGCAATCACCGCCGGTGTCAGCCCTTCGCCTGCTCGGCCTCTCGTCCCCTGACCACGTGTCAGTGCCTCCCCTGCCGTCTCCTCCCCTTCCTGTCTACGGCCCTGTGTTCCCTCCCCCGGATTCGTCTCCGGCTCGTCTTCCTCCTCGTTTCCCTCCTGTGTCCCCTCCGCTGTCTCCTGACCCGACGCCTCCGTCTCACATCTGGTCTCGCCGTCCCTCCCGTGCTCGCCCCGTTTCCCCTGTCCCGCGAACTCACCCTATGTTGCTTCGTTCCCACGCGTCTCGTCCTACCCACCTACCGTCGCCGCCTCCGTCCTCTCTTGTTGTTGCGCCTCCCCCCCTGTCTAACTACCTTCGCGCTGCTCGTCCCCTTGTTCCTCGTGTCCTTGCCTCCCTCGTTACCGACCCGTCTGTTCCGGTCTCGTGTCTCGACGCTCTTGTCGCTGCGGTCGCTGACTTTGCCTCTACCCGCCGCCTTGACTATGCCACCGCTCTGGTCTCTGACCCTGCCTTTCCTCCGTCTGTCGGGGGTGCTCCTGCCCTCGGCAGTGACGTCCTGGAGGACCGCCAGTACAAGCTTGCTTTCCTGTCCGATGCTGCTCCCCATCTCTGTTCCATGCTGTTAGTCCATGAGGGTGACCCAGACGCTTTTGACATCCCGACCCCTCGCACTTACGCTGAGGCGACCTCGGAATCTTGGGCCTCTCAGTGGATAGCTGCCATGGAGCAGGAGATGGCATCTTGGAGGTCCACCTGCACTTACGTCGACGCAGTTCCCCCACCTGGGGTGAACGTAGTTGATGGCCGCTGGTTCTTTAAGGTGAAGCGCCCCCCTGGAGAGCCGCCTATCTTCAAGGCGCGCTACGTGGCTAGAGGCTTTAGCCAGTGCGAGGGGGTGGACTTCTTCCTGACCTTCGCCCCGACACCGAAGATGACTACTCTTCAGGCACTGCTACACGTAACATCATAGCATGATTACGAGTTACACTCCGTCGACTTCTCCACTGCCTTTCTTCAGGGCAGTCTACACGAGCAGGTCTACCTGCGCCGCCCTCAGGGTTTCACTGGTACCTTCCCTTCTGGGACCCAGTGGCTTTTGCGGCGCCCAGTCTACGGTTTGCGTCAGGCTCCCCGCAAGTGGCACGACACGCTGCGTGCTACTCTTGCAGACCAGCAGTTCTTTCGGTCTTCCACAGACCCCTCGCTCTTTGTTCGTTCTGGCCAGACTCCGTTCTACATCATTGTTTATGTAGACGATCTAGTCTTTGTCACTGCAGACACCACCGCACTGGCCTTTGTAAAGGCTGAGCTGCTGAGGAGACACACCTGCACTGACCTAGGAGAGCTGCGCCACTACCTAGGCTTGCAGATCTCCAGAGACAGAGCAGCGCGCACCATCACTCTCACCCTGTCACACTTGGTGCGCCAGGTCCTTCAGATGTTCGGTCTTCAGTTCTCCTCCGCACATCCCACACCTCTTCCAGTAGATCACAGGCTCTCTGCTCCAGTTCCTGAGGAGTCAGCAGAGCCCAGTGGTCCTTACGCAGAGTTGGTGGGTTGCCTCATGTACCTGATGACTTGCACTCGTCCAGATCTCGCATACCCTCTCAGCATCCTGGCTCGCTTTGTGGCCACAGGCAGACACAGACCTCAGCACTTGTCTGCAGCTAAGAGGGTTTTGCGTTATCTCGCAAGTACATCAGGCATGGGGTTAGTGTTGGGAGGACGCAGGCCGGTGGTCCTTACTGGGCACACAGACGCTTCTTGGGCAGACGACACAGAGACCCTTAGGTCCTCGCAGGGCTACTGCTTTAGCCTTGGTTCAGGTGCTGTCTCGTGGAGAGCTACTCGTTTTTCGTATGTTGCCCAGTCCAGCTGTGAGGCCGAGATCTACGCTGGTGCCATGGCGGCACAGGAGCTCCGCTGGCTGACCTTCCTGCTCACTGATTTAGGTGAGCGGCCTAGCTCTGTGCCAGTCCTGTACGCTGACAACATGGCCATGATCCTCCTGTGTCAGGAGCCTCGACTTGAGGGCAGAGCAAAGCACATCCAGCTGCGGTACTTTCTGCCGCGCGAGCTGCAGCAGCGTCGCCAGGCTCGCGTAGTACACTTGACCTCCGGTGCCAACACAGCTGATATCTTTACGAAGGCCCTTGGGCCTAAAGATCATCTGCGGCACTATGTACAGCTAGGCCTTGTTCCTATTACCTCTCACGTGCTAGGGCCTTGACTATGTAATGACATTTATATATACTTTTGTTTATTCTTGACTGGCCTTGTGGCCTCTCCCAGTGGCTGGACTAATAGTGCCGCCCTGGCCTTGCCCTTGTACTGGTCTGTACTTGTTAGACTGGTCTTTAGACCCTTGACTCAGAGGTTGGACTAGTAGTGCCGCCCTGAGTTGCCATTTCTCTCATCAGGAACTACACCTATGCAGTCTAGGGGGTGTGTCAAACATATGTATAGGTTATGTTTGTATAGACTGTATAGGTTCGTATCTTAGAGGGTACTGTCAAACATGTGTATTTGTCATGTTTGTATAGACTGTATAGAGTCACCTCTTAGAGGATACAAAACTTAGATATATTTGTGTGTACTCTCACTTTACCATTATTCAATTATTCTGACTTGGTATCACGCGTAGGTAGGATCCCGCCCCCCCCCCACCTACCGCTTCCGCTCATGCCCCCTAGCGCCCCTCCTGGGCCCCGTCGCGCTCCTCCCAGGCCCCGTCGCGCTCCTCCCAGGCCCCCATAGCGCCCCTCCTGGGCTTCGTAGCGCCCCTGCCAGGCCCCGTCGCGCCCCTCCTGGGCTTCGTAGCGCCCCTGCCAGGCCCCGTCGCGACCCTCCCAGGCCCCGTCGCGCTCCTCCCAGGCCCACTAGCGCCCCTCCTGGGCCCTGTACCGCCCTCCCAGGCCCCGTCGCGCCCCTCCCAGGCCCCGTCGCGCCCCTCCCAGTCCCTCTAGCGCCCCTCCTGGGCCCCGTCGCGCTCCTCCCAGGCCCCGTAGCGCCCCGTCGCGCCCCTCCTGGGCCCCGTAGCGCCCCTCCTGGGCCTCGTCGCGCCCCCTCCTGGGCTTCGTAGCGCCCCTCCTGGGCCCTATAACGCCCTCCCAGGCCCCGTCGCGCCCCTCCCAGGCCCCGTCGCGCTCCTCCCAGGCCCCCTAGCGCCCCTCCTGGGCCCCGTCGCGCTCCTCCCAGGCCTCGTAGCGCCCCTCCTGGGCTCTTTCGCGCCCCTCCTGGGCTCCGTAGCGCCCCTCCTGGGCCCCGTCGCGCCCCTCCTTGGGCCCTGTAGCGCCCCTCCTGGGCCCCGTCGCCCCCTCCTTGGGCCCTGTAGCGCCCCTCCTGGGCCCCGTCGCGCCCCTCCCAGGCCCCGTCGCGCCCCTCCCAGGCCCCGTAGCGCCCCTCCTGGGCCTCGTCGCGCCCCTCCTGGGCTTCGTAGCGCCTCTCCTGGGCCCCCCGTCGTGCCCCTCCTGGGCCCCGTAGCGCCCCTCCTCGGCCTCGTCGTACCCGTCGCCGCCGCCCGGCCCCGTCGTGCCCGCCCGGCGCCGTCGCGCCCGCCCGACCCCGTCGCCGCCGCCCGGCCCCGTCGCGCCCGCCCGGCGCCGTCGCCGCCGCCCGGCCCCGTCGCGCCCGCCCGGCGCCGTCGCACCCTGCCCGGCCCGTCGCGCTCGCCCGGCCCCGTCGCAGCCGCCCGGCCCCGTCGCACCCGCCCGGCCCCGTCGCACCCTGCCCGGCCCCGTCACAGCCGCCCGGCCCCGTCGCACCAGCCCGGCCGCCATCCCGCTCGCCCGGCCCCGTCGCACCGGCCCGGCCCTGCCGCACTCGCCCGGCCCCGTCGCCCCAGCCCGGCCCCGTCGCGCCCGCTCGGCCCCGTCGCCCCGTCCCGGCCCTTTCGCATCAGCCCGGCCCCGTCGCGCCCGCCCGGCCCCGTCGGGCCAGCCCCGGCCCCGTCCTCCTCACTGGTACGGTTCCCCCCCCCCCCCCCCCCCCCCACCCCGCCCTGCTCCGTGCCGCCCTGCACCGCACTGCACCGCACTGTACCGCACTGCACCGCACTGCACCGCACAGCACCGCACTGCACCGCACTGTACCGCACAGTACCGCACTGCACCGCACTGCACCGCACTGTATCGCACTGCACCGCACTTCACCTAGCTGCACCGCCCTGCACAGCACTGGACTGTTCCTGATGGCGGCGGAGCTTCGCTTCGACGCTGAAGGTCAGCCCCTAGAGTTCGAGGCGTGGCTTGCCGACCTCCGCCGCCAACTCACTGGCCAGCGGCAGGATGGTGAACCGCTTTCCGCACACCTTGACGGTACGCTCCCCTGCCCAGACCCTCCTGCTATTCTGCCCGCTGACCCCACACCCACTGAGCGTGAGTCTACTGCTGCCACTGCCCGTGCGCGCTCTGTCTGGCTTTCTCGCGATGCTGTCGCCCAGCTTGCCATTAGCAACGCCCTCCCCCCGTCCGAGCGTCCTCGCTTTAGGTCCCTCACTACTGCTCAGGCATACTTAGATGCTGTCATCAAGCGCTATTCCACCCCTCCGGCTGCCTCGGTGGGTCGCCTGATCCTCCCGCTGCTCTTTCCTGACCTTGCTTCGTTCCCCACTGTCTCTGACCTCGCTGCCCACCTGCGCTCGATAGAGGAGACCTGGCGCGCCGCATGCACTGACGCACAGCTTAGAGCCCACAAGCCGCCCATTACCTCTACCCTCTACCTGCTTGCCACCCGCCTCCCTGACCGCCTTGCTGTCGCCCGCGACCGCTTCCTTAGTGTTCACCCCGCAGACCTCACCCTCACTGACTTTGTCGACACCCTGACTGTGATAGAGACCCGTCACCGCTCCATCGCCCAGGCGAGCGGTGTCGTGCCGGTCCCTATCTTTCAGGGTTGTGCCCCCGCTCAGTGTACCTTCTCCGACGGCTCTGCCGCAGTGGCTGAGACTGCTGCTGCAGCGCAGGCCCATTCTGGGAAGGGCCGCCGCCCCAAGGCTGGGCGCGACGGAGGGGGCGGCGGGGGTGCGGGCGGAGGTAGTGGTGGGGTCGGGTCGCCTGGTGCTGGAGCGGACGAGGGGACCCTGCCCAGTCCAGCTGAGTCGCCGCCCCTGCAGTTGCAGCAGCCGCAGCAGCCGCCGCAGTCGCAGCCTTCGCAGCAGCCGCAGCAGCCGTCGCAGACGCGGCAGACGAGTGTTCTCCCGCCAGGGTGGCCCGGCGCTGGCGGTGGACGGGCGCGTGGTGGTGTGCCGCGTGGTGGCTCTGCCGGCGGGCGTTGTCAGTACCAGATCCAGACCGGTCCTCGCCGCGGTTTCGTTTGCGGAAAGATCGGTCACTCCACTCCCCGCTGCTTTCGTCGCCTGGACGACCTCTTTCGTCAGCGTTTCGGCCCGTCGCCAGACCTCCCGGACTGGCACAGTTTGCTTAGTCGTCAGATTCAGATCTTTGATATGGACATGGATGCCATTGTTTCTGCTCTGCATGTGATGTATGCTGATGACTCTAGTGTGCTTCCGACTTATTACTCACTGTTGCCTAGTGTAGGTGTGCCTAGCTTAGCCTCCCCTGCTGCGTCAGGCGTAGGATCCCCTGCTTTGTGTAGTCTTGGTGCGTCTGCCGTCGTTCCGTCGCCAGACCCCTCGGCTTCGCTTTCCTTCACCTTGGACTCTGGCGCCTCTCGGTGTTTCTTCCGCGACTCCACCACCCTGACGCCGCTTCCTGTTCCTGCTGTCGTTTCTCTTGCTGACCCCTCCGGCGGCCCGGTAGTCGCCCGCAGTTCCACCACCCTTCCCTGTCCGGCGGTTCCTTCGGGCTCTCTTACAGGTCTGCATATCCCCTCGTTCTCCAGGAACCTAGTTGGTGTTGGCTGCCTCCAGGACCTTGGCGTCACCACTACGTTCCCTGGTCACGAGCGGTATGCTGTCTGTACCGAGGCCGCCACTGGTGCCCCCCTGTCCACGTTCCCCCGGGACCCGGTGTCCGGCCTGTTCACTCTGGACACCGTGCCCCCCCCGGCTGGAGCGCCCCCTCAAGTGGCTCTGTCTACCCAGGTTGCTGCTGCGTGCTCCTGTCGCTCCCTCACTCACCCGACCCTCCTGTGGCACCACCGCCTAGGTCACCCTGCGCTCCCGCGTCTGCGTCACATGTCCCAGCACGGTCTTGTCCTTGGTCTCCCAGGTTCACTCCCCGCGTTTCCCTCCTCCCCAGCTCCACCTTGCACGCCTTGTGTCGAGGGTCGGCTTCGCCGTGCCCCTCACTCCTCCTCGTTTCCCCCTACCGCCGCGCCGCTGCAGACCCTGCACCTGGACGTCTGGGGCCCCGCCCCCGTCCCTGGGCCGCGTTGCGAGCGCTACTTCCTTGTGCTTGTCGACGACTTCACTCGTTACACCACAGTCTTTCCCCTGGAGCGCAAGGCCGACGTGCCTGGCGCCCTCATTCCCTGGCTTGTCTCTGCGCGTGTCCACCGCGGTCTCCCTGTCTTGCGTCTTCACTCAGACCGTGGTGGCGAGTTTGCCTCAGGTGTCCTTGGTCGCTTTTGTCGTGCGGAGGGCATCACCCAGACGTTCACCCTACCGGACTCCCCACAGCAGAATGGGGTCGCTGAGCGACGCATCGGCTTGGTCATGGAGGTCGCTCGCACCTCCATGGTCCATGCCGGTGCACCCCATTTTCTGTGGCCGTTCGCTGTGCGCTACGCTTCTCACCAGCTTAACCTGTGGCCGCACCCTCAGCAGCCGCAGGTTTCGCCAACCCGTCTGTGGACTGGGTCTCCTGGTGACGCGTCTGCGTTCCACGTCTGGGGCTGCCTTGCTCACGTCCGTGCCTCCGGCACGGACAAGCTCACTGCCCGCACCCTTCCCTGCGTCTTCCTCGGTTTTCCCCTTGACGCGTCCGACTGGCACTTTTACCACCCGCCGTCTCACCGCTTCTTTCACTCTCGTGACGTCACCTTTGACGAGTCCGTCTCCTACTACCGCCGCTTCCCCCACCGTGGTCCCCCGGTTACCCCCCCCCTGTTCCTGGTCACCCCTTCCCCGGTAGTCCCTGCCCCTCCTCCTCCTCCTCCCCGTCCCGCCCCCTCTGGTGTCTCCCATGTCACCCCCCTTCCGTCCGTGGACCCGGTTGAGGAGTCTTCTGACTCTGGTGGCCCTCCGGTGCAGTCCTCGCCGGCCGCCCCTCCCCAGGTGTCCCCTCCCCAGTCCCCTCCTCCGCCGTCCCTGCCGCCACTGCAGCCGTCGCCGTCGCCGCCGCCGCCGCCGCCGCCGCCGTCGCAGCCCCTGTTCGCTGACGCTGGGGGTGCTCGTCCCGGTCGCCCTGAGGGTGGTCCCTCTGGGGGTGCGGGTGTGGAGAGTGCCGGTGGTAGCCGAGGAGCAGCTTGCGGTCCAGGTGTCGCCGTTGTGCCGCCGCAGCAGCAGTCCCCGCCGGTGTCCGCCCTTCGCCTGCTCGGCCTTCCGTCCCCCGACCCTGCGTCGGTTCCTCCCCGACCGTCTCCTCCTCTTCCTGTCTACGGCCCTGTTTTCCCTCCGCCGGACTCGTCCCCGGCCCGTCTCCCCCCTCGTTCCCCTCCTGTGTCCCCTCCCCTGTCTCCTGACCCGACTCCTCCATCGCACGTCTGGTCTCACCGTCCCTCCCGTGCTCGTCCTGCCTCGCCTGTCCTGCGCTCCCACCCTATGTTGCTTCGTTCACACGCGTCTCGTCCTCCCCTTCTGCCGTCACCTCCTCCGTCCTCCCTTGTTGTTGCGCCCCCCCCGCTGTCCGACTACCTTCGTGCCGCTCGTCCTCTCGTTCCTCGGGTCCTTGCCTCTCTCGTTACCGACCCGTCTGTTCCAGTCTCGTGCCTTGACGCTCTTGTCGCTGCTGTCGCTGACTTCGCCTCTACCCGCCGCCTTGACTACGCCACCGCTCTGGTCTCTGACCCTGCCTGTCCTCCGTCTGTCGGGGGTGCTCCTGCCCTTGGCAGTGACGTCCTGGAGGACGGCCAGTTCGAGCTTGCTTTCCTCTCCGAGGCTGCTCCCCATCTCTGTTCCATGCTGCTAGTCCCTGAGGGTGACCCAGACGCTTTCGACATCCCGACCCCTCGCACTTACGCTGAGGCGACTTCGGGACCCTGGGCCTCGCAGTGGATAGCTGCCATGGAGCAGGAGATGGCATCTTGGAGATCCACCGGCACCTTCGTCGACGCAGTTCCCCCACCTGGGGTGAACGTAGTCGATGGCCGCTGGCTCTTCAAGGTGAAGCGCCCTTCTGGAGAGCCGCCTGTCTTCAAGGCGCGCTATGTGGCTAGAGGCTTCAGTCAGCGCGAGGGGGTGGACTTCTTCCAGACTTTCGCTCCGACCCCGAAGATGACTACTCTTCGGGTTCTGTTACACCTAGCTGCTCAGCGTGACTACGAGCTTCACTCCCTCGACTTCTCCACTGCCTTCCTTCAGGGCAGCCTACACGAGCAGGTCTACCTGCGCCGCCCTCCGGGCTTTACTGGCACCTTCCCTCCTGGGACCCAGTGGCTCCTGCGGCGCCCCGTCTACGGCCTGCGCCAGGCTCCCCGTGAGTGGCACGACACTCTGCGTGCTACGCTTGCTGACCTGCAGTTCTTTCCGTCTTCTGCAGACCCTTCACTCTTCGTTCGTGCTGGCCAGACTCCGTTCTACATCCTCGTTTACGTCGACGACCTGGTCTTTGCCACAGCAGACAGGGACGCGCTGGCCTCCGTGAAGGCAGAGCTGCTGAAGAGACACACCTGCACTGACCTTGGAGAACTGCGCCGTTACCTTGGCTTGCAGATCTCCAGGGACAGAGCTGCGCGCACCATCACCCTGACTCAGTCACACTTGGTGCGCCAGGTCCTTCAGAGGTTCAGCCTTCAGTTCTCCTCTGCACAGCCCACCCCTCTGCCTGTAGACCACAGGCTCTCCGCTCCAGTGCCTGAGGAGTTGGTAGAGCCCAGCGGCCCCTATGCAGAGCTGGTGGGTTGCCTCATGTACCTGATGACTTGCACTCGCCCAGATCTCGCATACCCTCTCAGCATCCTGGCTCGCTTTGTGGCCACAGGCAGACACCGACCGCAGCACTGGTCTGCCGCTAAGAGGGTTCTGCGTTATCTTGCTAGTACATCGGGCATGGGGTTAGTGCTAGGAGGACGCAGGCCAGCGGTCCTTACTGGGCACACAGACGCTTCGTGGGCAGACGACGCTGAGACACTCCGGTCTACCCAGGGCTACTGCTTCAGCCTTGGCTCAGGTGCCGTCGCGTGGAGAGCTACTCGCTCCTCGTCTGTTGCACAGTCCAGCTGTGAGGCTGAGATCTACGCCGGTGCCATGGCGGCACAGGAGCTCCGCTGGCTGACCTTCTTGCTCACTGACTTAGGTGAGCGGCCTAGCTCTGCCCCGGTCCTGTTCGCTGACAACAGGGCCATGATCCTCCTGTGTCAGGAGCCTCGACTCGAGGGCAGAGCGAAGCACATTCAGCTGCGGTACTTCCTCCTGCGTGAGCTACAGCAGCGACGTCAGGCTCGCGTAGTACACTTGGCCTCAGGTGCCAACACGGCTGATATCTTTACGAAGGCGCTTGCGCCTAAAGATCATCAGCGGCACTGTGTACAGCTTGGTCTAGTTCCTGTAGCCTCTCACTTGCTAGGACCTTGACTTTGTACTGTCCTTTATATGTATACTCAGACTGGACTTGTGTCCTCTCCCAGTGGCTGGACTAGTAGTGCCGCCCTGCTCTTGTGCTTGCCTTGTCTGTACTCCTTCTGACCGGTCGCTCAGACCCTTGTCTCAGAGGTTGGACTAGTAGTGCCGCCCTGAGCTGCTTGTTTAGGGTATTCCCCTATGCAGTCTAGGGGGTGTGTCAAACATGTGTATTTGTCATGTTTGTATAGACTGTATAGAGTCACCTCTTAGAGGATACAAAACTTAGATATATTTGTGTGTACTCTCACTTTACCATTATTCAATTATTCTGACTGGTACAACACTCAGGCTTATACCCTTGTACGTTTTTTTCTCGTCATTCAATTCTACGTTAAGAACAGTAACAGCGGAGCGGAAGCGTGAGTAACGGTGGAAAAAAAAACATAACCTAGCTCAATACCATGTTAGAGTAGCGAGAAAGTTGTGACTAAGGGAAAATGTCAAGGGATAAAAAACTAGGGCTGTACTCACTAAGAACTAAACTAGCTAGGCTATGAACAAATATGATCTAGCTAAGCAATATGAATATATTTGTTGACAATATTCCCTTGTACCCCATCATTCTGGTGAACTTTTTACTCTGAGATGCAGAAGAACCTACAGCAAGGTGCAGCCAGCAGCATGCCTAGCTGCATTGGAGGAACCGGAAAACAAGAAACGTTATCAATTTGGAAGCGGCCTGATATGATGAGTGCCATGCCATGCCATGACCAGGAAAAGAGGCACGGCACAGCACATTACCGGTAGTACAAAGAGTGCCCTAAGAAAGCTTTCTCATGAGTTGCCTTTATGTAGGGCATAAAAATCACCCTGAACCAACCAAGGCTTGATTGATTACTGCAGAGTGACAACCTGAGAGCCATCCTGGCATGTGAACATCCCCCCCATCTCTCACGCACTCTCCCCCCCCCCCCTTCCAAGAACGCACATCAATCCTTCGCACGCCCACACACACAGTCACATGCACACGCCACATACACACACACACACACACACGCGCGCGCGCGCACGCATACACTCACACTCACACTCACGCATGCATGAACACACACGCATGCACACACACCCAAAAACGCCCACGCACGCACGCACACACCCACCGACCCACCCACATCCACGCACGCACACTCACACATGCACGCACTCACACACATGCATGCACACTCACACGCACGCACGCACACACACGAGTCCGTGTGCGCACACACACACACACGCGCGTGCGCGCGCGCGCACACACACACACACACCAACCTACTTCAACCCAGCGTTGGTAGCAAGTCAGGAGACACAATGTATAAGACATGCAACGAGTCATCAAACTGCACACCACCGCCCCTAGGAGCAGGTGCAGGCGCAGAGGCAGGAGCAGTAGCAGGAGCAGGAGCAGGGGCAGCAGCAGGAACAGCAGCAGAAGCAGGAGGAGGAGGAGCAGAACCCTCAGCGGAAGCAGGCTGCCTGGCGCTACTGTGCCTGGTTACTGCTGCCGCTGCTGCTGCTGCTGCTGCTGCTGCCGCTGCTGCTGCTGCGGCTGAAGCACCAAAGCCTGCGCAAACCTGTGGCGTGGCAGAGGGGGATGTTCGATCCACCATGCCACCGTACACAAGCACAGCCGTGCCACCACCCATGGCACACGCGCCGTGGTATGCACGGGGGGCTGGGGCCTCACCCAGCGGCTTTACCAGCCGCCAGCACGGTCGATGCTGCCGCTGGGGCTGCTGGCAGCGTTGGGGGATTTGGGGCTGCTGGGGCAGTTGGCGCTGCAGGGGCTGGAGGGGATTTTGGGGCTGCTGGGCCTGTCGGTGTTGGGGCTGAGAAAGCGCGGCTTCGCCAATGGCAACGGCTTGCTGGGTGGATGGCAGGGGGAGTGCGGGTACAGGTGTGTCGCTCACAGTCTGTGCTGCTGCTGCCGCTGGTGCTGCTGGTGCTGCTGGTGCTGCTCGTGCTGCTGGTGGGTGTGACGGTGGTGCTACGGGTGGTAGGACATGCGTTGGTGTGCGGAGACTCGGGACTGCAGAGGGAGTACTGCGCTGCTGGGACCGCTGCACCACCCTTGCATCTTGTGCTGCCTCTGTTGCTCTGGCTGCTCCCTCTGCCGCCATGGGTACTGCTGTGAAGCTCGCCCCACCAAATCCCAGTACACTTGCTGGAACAACTTGAATCTCCCTACCTCCTCCTCCTCTTCCTCCTCCTCTGCGTCCTCCCCCTACCCCTGACACTCCTGCTGGTCGCCCCTCTCTTGCCCGTCCGCGAAAACTCTCACCACCCTCACTACCCTCGCCTTGGTCGCGTGTACACATGCCCACCCTTTGAACCCCCAACCCTTGGCCCTCGAACCTTTGAACCCCCAACCCTTGGCCCTCGAACCTTTGAACCCCCAACCCTTGCCCCCGCGACGCTTCAGCCTCCCTCGCTTCCACACCCACCCACGCTCCCTTCACCCTGCTCCCCTTCCCCCCCAGTAGCCCCACTGCTTGCCTCTCTCTCCGCCCGCCACACATACCCCCACACAGCCGTCCACCGCTCCTCCCCTCGCACCATCCCGGACGCCGTACTCTCTCCAAAGCCCAACCCCTCACATCCAGAACCCACAAGTCATTCCTCCGCTCTCTCTGCTCCCCCTCACCTCCAAACAGCAGCACCCGCCCATCCACCAATCGCGTTGCAGAATGCCCAGCCCTCGGCCCCGGCCCTGCCAAACCCCTCCCTTCAGCCCCAACCTCACCCCCACTCCCACTCCCACTCCCAACCCCACTCCCACCTCCATACCCTTTATAGTCTTCCCAGCAGTCCAGTTTGGTCCACCTGGCAACGGTTCCCCCTTGGAGCTGCATGACCCACACGTCACTGAGCACCTCCATGCCTGCTGCTCTGCCGCCTATGAGCACAGCCGTCCCATGGCAAATGCCTGTCAGCGAGTGGCCTGATCGTGCGCACGGTAACGCGTGTCCGCTGCTCCTGCTGCTGCTCCTGCTGCTGCTGCTGCTGCGGCTCATGTCGTTGCTGCTGTCAGCAGCAGCAGCAGCAGCAGCAGCAGCAGCAGGCGCACCACCAGCAGCGCTTCTGCTGCCAGTACCACCATCATCCACCTCTGCTGCTCCACTTGTTTCTGCATCCGTTGCAGCAGCGCCCAAACCATCCACCTCTCCTCTCCCTCCATCTCCCCCTCTCCCCCCTCCACCTCCTCCTCGCTCCTCCCCCAGTACCATCTCCAGCTGTCGCCACGTGATTGGCTCTTCTGCCAAATCCAGAAGCCAGGCATCCGAGAGCCTATGGCCGGCCGTGTCGATACCACCGAACAACACCACTTGCTTCCCTCCTACATGCGTGCCCGCATGCGCTCCCCTGGGGGGGGGCGAGCACGCCGGGTGCAGCTGCTGCCACTGCCACAACTCGCTGCGCGCCGGATCAGCAGACGCAGAGCAAGCAACAACTCCCCGACTAGCAGCAGCAGGCTCAGCAGCCGCACCAGCAGCCGCACCAGCAGCATCACGAGCATCACTAGCATCGCCAACACTACCACCTGCAGCAGGAAAGCCAGGGTAGACAGCCGGTGTTACCTCCCGTTCTTGCTTTGGGCCAAAGATCCACGTGTCATCGAGCCGTTGGCCGAGGTCGTTGATCCCACCAAACATCACCACGGCCCCTCCCTCCACCCCTGTCAGACTGGGCTGAAACCGCCCCCCTGGACTCATCCCCCCTTCACGCTTCTCTACACACCTTGCAGATGCCTGCGGCTGCGGCTGCTGCGGCTGCTGCGGCTGCTGCTGCTGCTGCTGCTGGAACGATCCCTGGCGTGCCCCTTGCGTGCGCTCCACGCCCCCCTGCGAACGCCTTGCGGGAGTTGCCTCGATATTGCCCGCCTGGCAAGCTTGGAAAGCCTGGCCCGCGGGGCTACTCAGCGGCTGCCACGTCACCCAGGGGTTGAGAGGGGGGACGTGGGAAGGGAGAGAGGCGGGTGGAGGTGAAAAGGAGGGGGAGAGAAGGGAAATAAGGGGAGGTTGAGGGGGACGGAGAAGGACTGGGGCTTGCAGGAAGGGATGGAGCAACCAAGTGTCGGAGAGGTGTTGGCCGCCGCTGCACCCCCCACCAAACATCACAACAGGCGCTGCTCCTGCTGCTGGTGGTTCTGCCGTTGGTGGTGCCCGCGTTGCTGCTGCTGCGACTATCGCTTTGCCCGCGTTGCGGCTGCCGGAACCCACCGCCCTCCCTGCACCTCCCGCCCTCCCTGCTTCTACCGGCCCCCATACCATCTGCGCCATGCCGTGTGACGCCCTCCCTACCGGCCGTCTCTCGCTCCTCTCTTCCACGCCGTGCCACGTCACGCCGTCCAGTGCGCTAACGGACCGGTACAGCCGGTACCATTTGCTGGCCAGCACCGCTTGCACTGCCTGCTGTGCCTGCTGCTCCTGCTGCTGCTCCTGCTGCTGCTGCTGCGCCAGGAGCTGCTGGGGCGGCGGGGACGGCGGGGACGGCGGGGATGGCGGACGCGGATACGGCGCGGGAGATATCTGGGACAGGGGAAAGACGGCGGAAGCAGCCATCCGGGCAACCTGCTTCCCCCAATCGCGCTCACACAAGGACTTCCACATCGTGTCTGCAAACGCAATTTCGAGAAAGTGATGACACGTGGCAGCGAATGAGAGGATGGCGGCGGGAGGAAGCAGCAGCAACACGTGGTGCCATAACTCCTCGGGCAGCAATCCCGCCAAAAAGCTTCCTCTGCAACTCCCAAGACTACTGCTAGCGGTCGCATACGGGGATTCGTTCCTGCACGTGCCGACCTGCCCTTCCGTACTATCGAGGACGCTTTTAGTGAGTACTACCTCGTTAGGTTGAGAAATTGTGTTAAACCGGTAAGCTCGGCAATAATTTCGATCTGCGCAGCACTGCTCTCTTGGCGGAGAGAACGAGCCGCCCTCATCCTCCTTTTTCCGGTTTTTACGCTTGTCCATGGAAACGGCGTCTCGTGCGTCAACCACCAGGCGATTGCAGAAAAGCGAAGAGCTTCCAGAACCGCGGAGTTGGTTGCAGCGTGGTGGGTAGGGGAATGGAGAGCGAAGGAGAAATCGGGGTTGAAGGGGGAAATCGCAACTCGTAGGAATTCGCGATTGTGGCGAACTTGCTTCGCAAATGACACGAGTACACCGTGGAACAACGCAGCGAAAGAAAGCGCCTGTATCCCGGCTGCCTCGCGTGGATAAATTGCGTTGGAAAGGCTCATCCCCTAGAAAGCTCGTCCCCGCTACTATGCTACAGAGGCTCACCGCCTTTATCCAAACATACACTGGTCTAGATAGCGGGTGCAACTTACAGAATAATAGCAGTTTCCGCAATAGTCAAATAACTTTTACATTTGTACTACTTACATCAACTGATGGCACGAGCAAAATCAGTTTGAGCTCTGCAATCAAGCGACCCATTGTTGTAGCAGCACGTGGAAATGGAGAAACGTCTAGAAAGGAGGGCATGGATGGAAAAAGCAAACAGAAACCCTTCGGAACTACTACTACAGTCTATTACAAGGTCACTGACTGAAGGAGACTAGAGGAAACGGGCCGGGAATGAGGCAAATGTTGAACAACAAGACCCTGCCATGCCATCTGTATGCTACACTCTTAGCACCCTACCCCTACTAGACTAGACGGCAGACTCAAGTGTGGATGCTGAGTGTCGTCTAGGGATGTCCATACTACTCACACTACTATTGCTACCCTTGCTCACACCGCTGCTGTTGCCTCTGCCTAAACCACTTCCCCCGAGCCCAACACCCCCTCTTCCAACCCCCACACCACCCACCCCTCCCACTCCCACTCCCATCCCAACCCCTCCCACCCCTCCCACTGCCCCAACCCCCCCCACACCTCCCACTCCGCCTGTGCTGCTTCCGAGAAGCAGGTTGAACCATCCGCTGCTGCTGCCCGCGCCCATGCCCAGCCCAGCCAGCCCATCCACAGAGTCATCAAGAAACAGATCATCGGGCACTCTGAACGCAGCATGGCAGCAGATAACAGCCACCCCTATAACTGTTCCAGACATGACTGCCGAGCCAAGAGGGCTCAGGCCGAAGACTACTAACGCGGATAACAGGCACATGATGACAAGCTTCTCCCGCTCGCTGAACGACCGCCCGGCTATGGTGATTGGTCCGGGGCGAAACAGGAAGGTGTAGCCCCAGGCCGCGGAGAGAATCGCGAGCCAGAGGATGGCGAACGGGTTGTGCAAAACGGAGACGATTATAGCGAGGAAGAGAACGACGAGGTAATTCGCGTGGAAGTAGCGGCTGTTCTTGCGGATGCGGCTCGCGGCGTCGGAGAGGCTCTCGGGGCGCGCGAAGGCGGATCGGTCGACGAGCTCCAGCCATGGGCGCTGCTGCGCTGCTGCCGCTCTCACGGCGTCGCGGAGGCGGGAAAGGAGGAGAAGCGCGATGGCGATGTTGGGGTTGGACGAGAGGGACGAGGAGGAGGAGGAGGTGGGGAGCGCGGAGGGGACGTTGATGGAGGAGGAGGCGTCCCTCGAGACTGTCGAGGAGGTGAAGGGAAGAATGGGGGGTTCCTTGGACCTGCCCATGGCGGATCGCTGGATGCCTCTACTTCCTCTCGAATCTGACTCTAACCCAGCGGAGACTCAGGCCTCAGGCCTGGAAGGATCCGAACCCTGCGATGCGACTGGTGGGAGGGGATGGTGACATGAGACGTTAACTTCGGAAGCTGGTTCGTGAAACCGTTAGCCCTCACAGCACACCCCCCGCCTCCTCCTCCCACGGTCTCTTGTCTACTACCTCGCCTGGAACACCAGACTAGAAAGAGCTAGGTAGGGGTGACTGTTGTAAGGTCTGTTGTAAGGTCGGTAGTATGTCTGTTCGGCAGCCGTGCAGTGGTTGAAACGGCCGAGATCCCCCCCTACAGCTAAGGCCCATCCAGGCTGAAACCCCGCGAGAGCGCCCGCCTGGAAGATAGCGGAAGGCAGTCGGCAGAAGTCAGCGAAAGTCAGTCCAAGTCAGCAGAACGACCTGCGAACCTCTAGGTTGTTGTCGCAAGCTCACTGCCCTGCCAAATCTGTGCGGCAGCTTCCAGGAATACTGACGCCTAGACCGGAAGGGCGATAGACTCGTGATCGCAATCACTAGGAACAACCAGTGCACTAAGAAACGTCGATCTTCCGCCGAAAGGGGAGCTAAAATTGCAGGAGATTAGCTCGATTGATGGTCCCTCCCTACCCGACCACCCACCTACTAAGATTGCAAGAGGCGTGGCGAGAGCCGCTGACAAATGAGTAGAACCAGAGAGCAAGGATACTAGAGGGCCAATCACAGCCACTCGCGCCAGCAGGAGCCGCAGAACCCCGTCAAACGCATCGATCTCGTTTCGCGAGGTCGCGTTTGAAAATATGTCGTAAACACTGTCTTGTGAAAATATGTCGTAAATACTACTCAAATTTTGTTTATTGATGTTACCTTATTTTAGAGGTCATTTCATGTACAATAAGTATTCGTTAAAGTCGGCGGTTTCGATTCGGGCGGGGAACGATTGTTTTATCTGCTTGGTGACCGTAACGCCTGAGAAACCCACGTTCCACGGGACTCGCTCTCCGTGCGACATTACAAACCTAAACCAAACTTGAAGTGTAACAAAATCAGACTGTAATACGTGTTATTTAATCGAATACTTGGGTGTATAAATAGCGTTGGTTCGTGCTATGGGGATCCTACGCAATTCGGTCCTGCCATCACAATTCAGTTCGCGGTGCTGCCTACACCTTCACCCAGATATGCTCCCCAGCGACCCGACACCTAGGAGTGCGGTGCAACGCATCTCACTTACTGCTCTCACTGCAGGGAGACTACGGCTCACGAGGACAACAGGTAGACTACACAAAACAGATGCTCATTCTGTTCCGGCCACGAAAATCGTCGAACACTCGCGGGTTCCCTGACAGCTCAAACATCGGCCGTCACGCCACGTCACGCGCACGGCGATTGCGGTTTTCCCAAGCGGCCACGCAGCCAATCCTGTGGAGGAGGAAGTCAAACGTCGCCACGCCGAGAGGCTACGAAGAGAGGCCAGCATGAGAGGCCACGAGGCTTGAAAAGGCTTAGAACCTATACCTTACTCGGGCTGCTACGTCCATCGTTCCTAAGCGCCAGGGAATAAGATATCTCGCCCAGTGACGGAAGTTCTAGCGCGTCCACCACTGGTAGGCCACTTCACCCGTTGCGTGCGCGGAATGTGGGCCCATGGCCGCGCCGTCGCATCCTCCTCTGCTGATGCCGCATCTGCATCTGCATCTACATCTGCTGCTGCTGCTGCTGCTGCTGCTGCTGCTGCAGGGAGGGCCACGTCGCCTGTGGCAAGCCTTTGGGACGAACTACTATGGGAGGAAGACGAGGAGGGAGAGGAGCGAATCTTAAGTGACGAGGGTAGAGGAGGGGCAGGACGAGGGCATGTCACGGGAGCTGATGGAATGGTTGTTAGTGGCGGGGGTATCAATGGTGGGCTTGGATGCGGGGAGGAGGAGCCGTGGGACGATGGTGTGTGCGCCATCCCTAATGCGTATACCATCCCTGTTTCTGACCATAGGCATTGTGCTGCTGCTCTTCCGCCTCCTCCTCCCCATCCGTCTGCTTCTGCCTTTCCTATTTCTCCTGCTCCTTCTCCTCCTCCTCCTCCTCCTGCTCCTCCTGCTCCTGCTGTTCCTGCTGCTGGGGATGCCACATGTGAGCATGCCTGTGAAGGAATCGATCACTCCACAGCCCATCACGGCTATGATACCCGTTCCTTCTGTCCCCTCCCATCCGCCTTTCCATCCTCCCTTCCATCCTCCCTCGCTCGCCACTCTAATAGTTCTCCCCAGAGCCCCCACTCTCTTCCGCCCGTCCCTTCATCCCCCCATTTCGTGCTTGCCCCCTGTTCCCCCGCGTGCACCTGCATTCTCTGCTCGCTGCTTCCGCCCTTCGCTGCTGCCACTGCTGCTGATGCCACCGATACTCCCACACCCGCCAAACCAGTGGCACCCGCAGCAGCTGCGCCAGCACCAGCACCCGCAGCAGCAGCTGCACCGTCACCAGAATTGCCACTACCAGCATCAGCAGCGAGACCAATACCACCAGCACCATCATCACCACCACTATCACCATCACCAGCAGCAGCGGCATTGCCGCATGCAGTTTCGCCTCTGTCGTCTGTGAGTTCTCCTTTCAAGCGCCAGCGGACGGAGCTGGCAGCATGGGGAGGGGTCGCACCTAGCAGCAAGCGAACCGCGCACACAGTTGTGGCAGCCATGGAAGGAAACGACCTAGCAAGTGGAAGCAAAGGGCAGGGCGCAGAGATAGAGGCATGGTGTTCGGCCTTTCAGATAGATGAAAAGATAGGGGGAGATGGCGGGATGCAGAACGGATGTCTTTTGGGGGTAGAGCCAGAAGGGGGAGATCCGGGAAAGGGGCTGCTGGGGGAGGGGGAGGGTGCAGTGGAGAGCGGGCATGGGGAGCAATTGAGGAGGAGGGAGAGATGGATGGAAGGGGAAGGAGCGAGGGGGGATGGGGAGGCGTGGGGGAGAGAGGGGGAGGGTTGGGGAGTGGATTCGAGGAGGCAGTGACAGGTTTTGTGGGTGCAGGGCAGCAGGCAAGAGAGGGTGGTGTGCAGAGCGGAATTGATGGCGATTGTGGAGGGTTGGGTGGTAAGGCATTGGGGTTGATGGCTGGAAGTGCTGGTACGGAATCTAGAGGATTTGGCAGTGGTGGTGGTGGTGGTGGTGGTGGTGGTGGCAGCGGTGTTGGTGGTGGTGGTGGTGGTGGTGGGGTTGGCGGTGGGGGTGGTAATGGGAAAGGTTATGCGAGTGGGAGTGAAGGAAGGAGTTTGGGCGGCAGTAGGAGTGGTCATGAGGGTGGGGGCCAGGGAGGCAGGCCACCCAACCTGGCTTCTCGCCTGGCTGCCCTCGTCACAAAAGCCACCACCACCACCACCGCCACCGCCACCGCCACCACCACCACCACCACCACCACCACCCCTACTCCAGCAGCAGCAGCAGCAGCCGCAGCAAGAAGCAACCAGCAGCTATCCCTGTTCCATGTGCCCCGGGCTGTTCCTCCCCAGGGCGACCTCGTGGAGCTCACGCTACTCGACGATCTGACACGGCCCCTGCCCCGCCTCTGCTCCACATTCGATTCCCTTCCTCCTCCTAACTCCGCCCCTGGTGTGTCGGCCCACGGCATGCACACACACATGGGCACTGGGGTGCGGGCGGGGATAGGCACAGGAATGGGCATGGGTATGGGCATGGGTGCCGGCCGCAGCCGGTACGGGGGCAGCAGGTTACCAGGGCTATGGAGAGAATTACAGGAGACAGGGGTTCACATCAACATCCCATGCGCATCGCACACGCCACGTGGGAGCATGGGGGGAAGGGTTTCACCCATGGGGAGCCACCCCCAGGCAACAGCTCTGGAGGAAAGCGCAGCATTTGCTGACATAGAGCAGCGGTCTCTGGGTATTGCGGGCCGTGCCTGGGAGGGGGGTAGAGCAGGGGAATGTGAGGGAATTGAGGGAAGGGTGGGAGTTGTGGGGGCTGGAGGGGGTATTGGAATTGGGGGTGAAGCAGTCGCTGAGGCAGGAGGTGGACGAGGAGGAGGAGGAGATGGGGAGGGGCTAGGGGTGTCGAGTGAGTTTCTGTGTGCGGACCTGCTGGGCAGGTCGGGTGCGTCCATTGAGGCGCGGCTGAGAGCGCGGTTGATGGCCCTGGCTGAAGCCATCGCCACACACGACGAGGTGAGGAGGGAGGATGATGAGGGCATGGGGAATGGCAGCTGGGGAGGGGAGCAGGGAGGATGATGAGGGCATGGGGAATGGCAGCTGGGGAGGGGAGCAGGGAGGATGGGA
>BQMB01001008.1:0-48377 GCA_027943415.1 Closterium sp. NIES-67
GAGGAGCGACAGGCGGGCAGGGACAAGGAAGACAGGGGGAGGAGGAACATGAGTGCGACGGTGAGGGAAGCAAGAGTAGTAGGAGATAGACTCGTCAAAAGCAACATCACGGGGAGCGAAAGATCGGCTGCCTTGTTACACTTGCTAACTAGCCTTCTTGCCCTTGTCTGAGTGGTCAGACTAGTAGTGATGCCGTAGATTGCTGTATCTTGCTAGAATCTGCCCCTACACAGGCTTAGGTGTGTGATAGAGTTCCTATATATATACATATATATACATATATATTAATATATGTACATATCTACAGTGACAGAATTTTTTGGCCTTGAAATTGTGGTCTTTGATGATAAAAGCATGTTACGCTATTTATATTGTATGCTACTAGTACTCATGGGCCACACACATTCTGCCTTAGGGCGTTAGGGCTCAAACACAAATATGTCTTATAATTAATATCGAGATTACACAAACGTGTAAACAATTTTTAGGTAACTCACTCGATTCAGACAATTACCACCCACCGAGAGCCTAGACCGAGTTCTTTCCTGCATTTCTCGCTCGAACTAGGTTTCGCACGTAGAGCTTCACGATACCCTTCCTGAAGTCTTCGCCAAGCTCCCTGCCACGATGCGTCCGATAAGAACGCGTATTAAGGACCGACTCTTGACCCTGCTTCATCAGGGTCGTAGTTTTCGTCAGATTGCGAGCATGTTAGGGATAGGGAAAACTACAGTTCAGAAATATGCGGAACAGGCATCCCAGCGCACCAGCCGCCTAGCAATACGACCAAACGGTACCTCGATCAGGCGGCCCTCGTTTGCTTTCGGTGCGTGACCGACGATGCCTTGTGCGTTCCGTGACTTCAGGGGCTGTCAAAACGAGTGTAGAGGCCGCAAAACAGTTAGATTTAGTACAGTGCATTAAGGTCTGCCCGCGCACAGTACGAAATGCCCTGAAGCTGTCAGGGCTTGTTGCTGTACAGCAACCGAGGAAGCCACGTCTTTCGGCGAGTAACATCCGAGATCGCTTGGCATTTGCCCGTGCACACCTAGACTGGACTATCGAGGACTGGAAGCGGGTGATCTGGTCGGATGAGACCAAGATCAACCGCTTTTGCAGCGATGGCCGCAGCTTCGCTTGGATCCGCGATGGCGCGGCTCTTCAAGCGCATCAGGTGAAGCAGTGTGTGAAGCATGGGGGCGGGTCCATAATGATATGGGGATGTATGACCTATGATGGCCCCGGTTTTATGTGTAAGATCGAAGGGCGCATGGATGGGCAGCTGTACCGTGCGATTTTGCAGGATGAGCTTGCTCAGACTATCGATTTCTACTCTCTAACCGCCAGTGATGTTATTTTCCCAGCAAGATAACGACCCTAAGCACAAGAGTAGGCTTGTGCAAGAGCTTCTTTCTGAGCAGGAATACTCAGTCCTGCAGTGGCCTTCCTCCTCCCCAGACCTAAATCCAATCGAACACCTATGGTCTCACCTCAAACGTGAGCTCGCCAAGTATGAGTACCCCCCTTCAGGCATGCTTCAAACTTGGGAGCGAGTGCAGGAGACGTGGGAGAGTATTGGAGCAGAAGTCTGTAGGGGATTGATAGATAGTATGCCTAGGAGGGTGAAGGCCATTGTTAGGGCAAAGGGTAGATGGACTAGGTACTAATTTTGGACAATGTTATGCCTTGTTTGAAATGGGGACTATTTGTCCTAATGTACATCCATGTATATAATGCTATGAACTTTGGCATAACAAAACCTAATATGGCTAGTGTTGGCATTTTACGTGTGCTGTTGCCTTTGTCTACCAGGCCATTAAAGCCTGTCACATTATTAACTTCCCAATAATCAGCAACTGACAATTTTCCATAAAATTGCCCAACATGCGGACAATTTCTGCCGTCACTGTATATGTAAATATTTGTGTGTCACTTTTATATGAACTATAGCCTAGATAGGTGTAGTATATGTCATAACTCAGCCACTAACCACTGAGTTAAAAGGGCTTGTTAATAGTGGGTCAGTGCGCCCATAGCCCCCCAGGCTCTGCACCTGTGGCCCTTCCCCAAGGATCTTCTCAAGGGTAACCCCAGCAGGTCTCTCAACACCCCCCCTTGCTGGGATAGGCGGAGGACAAGAGAGCCTCTGGAGCACTAACACCTCGAATTGAACCCAAGTCATCAACGCTCTAATAGCATGTAAGAAACTCAGCCACTAACCACTGGGTTAAAAGGACTTGTTTATTGCAGGTCAGTGCGCCCATAGCCCCCCAGGCTCTGCACCTGTGGCCCTTCCCCGAGGATCTTCTCAAGGGTAACCCCAACGGGTCTCTCGACAATTATATAGGATACAACACCTTGATACAATCCCTATCCTTGCCCTTGCCCTAGTCAACTCTTTCTCTCACGATAGTACGGTATGTTCTTTCGTAAGTCACACATGTTTTATAGCACATTCTTTAATTCTCATGCATTTTCTTGAAAGACATGAAGGGGGTGTGGGGGACTACCGTGTGATCCTCTATCGAAGAAACTCGATGTACAATGTCGAGCACATCATTTGGCATTGCATGGTGGCAGCATGGCATCGTGTGCAAAAGCTCTCAGAGTAGAAAAGTTTACTAGAATCAGGCATACTGGTTGATTGTGTTCAAGTCTTGTACCCTCTAAGAGCACGCACCTATCTAGCCTATTATGACATATACAAATATGTTTCACACACCCCCTAGGCTAGATGAGGGGCAGTGCCTAGAAGTCAACACACAGCTCAGGGTGGCACTACGAGTCCAACCTCTGAGGTAAGGGTTCGAAGACCAGTCAGCAAGAGTACAAACAAGATAAGAGCAAACAGGGCAGCAGTACTAGTCTGACCACTAGTCTGACCACTAGTCAGAAAGGTATATATTAAAAGAAGTACACAATCAAGGCCCTAGCAAGTGAGTGTCTGCAGGAACTAGACCAAGCTACAAACAGTGCCGCTAATGTTCTTTAGGCGCAAGCACCTTAGTAAAGATATCAGCTGTGTTGGCACCGAAGGCCAAGTGTACTACGCGGGCCTGGCAACGCTGCTGAAGCTCGCGCAGGAGAAGTACCGCAGCTGGATGTCCTTCGCTCTGCCCTCCAGTCGAAGCTGCTGACACAGGAGGATCATGGCCCTGTTGTCAGTGTACAGGACCGGGGCAGAGCTAGGCCTCTCACCTAAGTTTGTGAGCAAGAAAGTCAGCTAGTGGAGCTCCTATGCCACCATGGCACCAGCGTAGATCTCAGCCTCGCAGCTAGACTGTGGAACAGACGACGAACACGTGGACCTCCACAAGACCGCGCCTGCACCAGGGCTAAAGCAGTAGCCCTAAGAGGACCTGAGGGTCGTAGCGTCGTCTGCCCAAGAAGCGTCTGTGTGCCCAGTAAGGACCACTGGCCTGCGTCCTCCCAGTACTAGGCCCATGCCCGATGTACTTGCTAGATAAATCAAAACCCTCTTAGCGGCTGACCAGTGCTATGGTTGGTGTCTGCCTGTCGCCACAAAGCGAGCCAGGATGCTGAGAGGGTATGCGAGATCTTGACAAGTACAAGTCATCATGTATATGAGGCAACCCACCAGCTCTGCGAAAGGACCACTGAGCTCTACTGACTCCTCAGGAACAGGAGCTGAGAGCCTGTGGTCTACAGGCAGAGGTGTAGACTATACTGAGGAGCACACAAGACCGAACCTTTGAAGGACCTGGCACACCAACTGTGACTGTGTGAGGGTAATGGTGTGCGCTGCTCTGTCCCTGGAGATCTGCAGGCCAAGGTAGCGGTGTAGCTCTCCTAGGTCAGTGGAGGTGTGTCTCCTCAGCAGCTCGGCCTTCACGGAGGCCAGTGCGTCTCTGTCTATAGTAGCAAAGACCGGGTCGTCGACGTAGACAAGGAAGTAGAACAGAGTCTGGCTAGCACGAACAAAGAACGAGGGGTCTGCAGAGGACGGAAAGAACTGCAGGTCAGCTAGCGTAGCACGCAGTGTGTCGTGCCACTCACGGGGCGCCTGTTGCAGGCAGGGCACCGGAGGAGCCACTGGGTCCCAGGAGGGAAAGGACCGGTGAAGCCCTGTGGACGGCGCAGGTAGACCTTCTTGTGTAGGCTGCCCTGAAGAAAAGCAGTAGAGACGTCGAGGGAGTGGAGCTCGTAGTTACGTATAGCAGCGCTCGAAGAGTAGTCATCTTCGGGGTCGGGGCGAAGGTCTGAAAGAAGTCCACCCCCTCACGCTGAATGAAGCCTCTAGCCACGTAGTGCGCATTGAACGCAAGCGGCTCTCCAGGAGGGCGCTTCACCTTGAAAAGCCATTGGCCATCGACTACGTTCACCCCAGGTGGGGGAACTGCGTCGGCGTAGGTGCTGGTGGATCTCCAAGATGCCATCTCCTGCTCCATGGTAGCTATCCACTGAGAGGCCTAGGGTCTCGAGGTCACCTCAGCGTAAGTGCGAGGGGTCAGGATGTCAAAGGCATCTGGGTCACCCTCAGGGACTAGCAGCATGGAACAGAGATGGGGAGCAGCCTTGGACAGGAAAGCAAGCTCGTACTGCCTATCCTCTAGGACATCACTGCCAAGGGCAGGAGCACCCCCGACGGACGGAGGGTAGGCAGGGCCAGAGACCAGAGCGGTGGCATAGTCAAGGTGGTGGATAGAGAGGAAGTCAGCGATAGCATCGACAACAGCGCCAAGACTTGAGACAGGAACAGACACCGGAGGTGACTGCTGCTGCTGCTGCTCCAAAAAAACACCTGAACTGCCAGCTTCACCTCCGCTACCTCCAGAACACTCCACTCCAGCACCCCCAGAGCAAGCACCCCCAGAGCGAGAACCCTCTCCAGAACTGGTGCAACCCGTGAGCCCGCCACGACAAGCCACAAAAGGAACCCCAAGACTAGCACCCTCCTCAACGCTAGCACCCCCAGTGTACATGAACGGCTGCTGCTGCTGCGATGGCGGCGGCTGCTGCGGCTGCGGCGACTGTTGCTGCTGCGGCTGCGACGACGGCTGCGGCGGCAACTGCGACGGCGGAGGAGAGGACAACAGGGGAGAGGCAGGCGGCGAAAACTACGCCGCGGGGCCACCAGAGTCAACCAACTCCTCGACCGGGACAACCGACGGGAGGGGAGTGACGTGAGACACACCAGACGGAGCAGGATGAGGAGGGAGGAGAGCAGGGGCTACCGGGGGAGTTAGAACCAGAAACAGGGGTGGAAAACCGGGAGACCTCAGTGGGGAAAGCAACGGTAAAAGGAGATAGACTCATTGAAAGTGACGTCACGCGAGTGAAGGAAGCGGTGCCAAGAAAGACATAGGGTACAGTGCGGGCATTGAGCTTGTCCATGCCAGAGGCACGAACGTGAGCAAGACATCCCCAGAGGTGGAACGCAAACGCGTCACCAAGAGACCCGGTCCAGAGGAGGGTCGGTGAAAGGTCCAACCGCTAGGAGTGCGGCCACAGGTTAAGCTGGTGAGCGGCGTAGCGAATGGCCAACGGCCATAGAAAATGGGGTGCACTGGCATGGATCATGGGGGTACGAGCCACCTCCATGACCAAGCCGATGCGTCGCTCAGCGACCCCATTCTGCTGTGGAGAGTCCAGCAGGGTGTACGACTGGGTGATGCCCTCTGCACGACATAACAGGCCAAGCCGACCTGAGGCAAACTCGCCGCCACGGTTGGAGTGGAGACACAGCACGAGGAGACCTCGGCGGACTCGCACAGCTACAACCCACGGGATAAGAACGTCATGGATGTCAGCCTTCCGCTCCAGAGGAAAAGTTGTGGTGTCGCGACTTTAGTCGTCGACAAGTACCAGGAAGTAGTGCTCTCGATGCGGCCCAAGGATGAGGGCTAGACCCCAGACGTCCAGGTGCAGGTTCTGGAGTGGCGCGGTGGCAGGGCGAAGCAAGGAGGAGTGAGGAGCACGGCATAGCCGGCCCTCAATGTACGGCGTTCCCGACGGCGCAGGTGAGGGAGGGAGGGAAGGGAGTGATGCACGGAGACCTACGATAAGACAGTACTGGGACATGTGACGCAGACGTGGGAGTGCAGGGTGAGCTAGGCGGTGGTGCCTCAGCAGCGATGGGTGAGTGAGCGACCGACACGAGCAAGCCACGGCTACCTGGGGGAACGCCCTCACCGGGGGGGACACACTGTCAAGCGTAAACAGGCTGGACACAAGGTCTCGGGGGAACGTGGTCAGAGGAGCACCAGTGGCGGTCTCGGTGCAGACCGCGTACCGCTCGTGTCCAGGGAACGTAGTGGTGACGCCGAGGTCCTAAAGACAGCCGACAAGAACTAGGTTCCTAGAGAACGAGGGGATGTGCAGGCCTGTAAGGTGCCCGAGGGGGCTGCCAGACAGGGAAGGGTGGTGGAGCTACGTGCAACTACCGGACCGGAGGAGGGATCTGCAAGTGCGACGGCAGCAGGGGCGGCAAGCGGCGTAAGGGAAGTGTGGTCGCGGAAGAAGCAGGTAGAGGCACGAGAGCCAAGCGTGAAGGAGAGCAAAGCGCTAGCGGCAGCTGGCAGAGGGGCTAGTGTGGAGCCTAGGCTAAACAAGGCAAATGGTCCTAGGCCTAACGCAGTAGGGGAGCCTAGACTACACACAGTGGACACACCTACGCTAGGCAATACCGCATAATAGGGTCCAATCACACTAGAGTCATCAACATACATGACACACATAGCATTCCTAATCTGATCCATGTCAAGGTCAAAGACTGGCACACGACGGCGAGCCAGGGCGTACCAGTCCGGAGGGTCCGATGCCATGCCGAAGGGGTGGCGGAACAGCTCGTTCAGGTAGCGGTACCAGCGGTCGGCGGTGTGGCCGTGCCGGAGGCAGACAGTGCCGCAGCGAGGGCTAGTCTGAAGCTGGTAGTGGCAGGTGACCGAGCTGGAGCTGACACCTGACACCGACCTGTGCCCGCCCCCCCCACGACAACCGCCGCTAGCGCCGCCAGTCCACCACGGCGGCGGGGGTCCCCACGGCGACTGCTGCTGCTGCGACATTTGCGGCAGCGGCTGCGGCTGCCGAGTCTACTGCTGCTGCTGCTGAGGCTACGTCTATTATTGCGGCTGCTCCGGGTCACCAGCCCTGGTCCCCTCATCTGAACCACTGTCCTCGCACTCACCGCCGCCACCCTCCCCACTGCCACCCCCCTTCCCCCTACCACGCCCTCCCTTGGTGTGGCGACCCTTACCCAGATGCCTCTGCGTTGAGGCCGCAGCAGCGGTCTCAGCAACGGCAACAGAGGTGTTAGAGTAGGTGCACTGGAAGGGAGCACAACCCTGAAAGATAGGTATCGCCGCAGTACCGCTAGACCAAGGGATACTGCGCTGGCGGGTCTCTATCGCAGTCAAGGCAGTGACAAAGGCGGTGAGAGTGAGGTCACCCGGGTGCTAACTAAGGAAGCGCTCGCAAGCTGTGGCTAGGCAGTCAGGAAGGCGCATGGCGATGAGATAAAGGGTAGCGCATAACGGTGGTGGAAAGGCAGTGACCTGTGCCTCAGTGCTAGCAGCGTGGTAGCTCATCTCAAGCGCGCGGAGGTGAGTGGCAAAGTCGGCGATAGTGGGGAAGGACGCAAGATTAGGGAACAGCATGGGAAGGATCACGCGACCAGCAGAGGCAGTGGTGGGGGTGGAATAGCGCACAATGACATGATCTAAGAAGGCCTGGGCGTTCGCTATAGTGGTAAAGCGAGGACGCTCAGACAGCAGGAGCGCACGGCTGATAGCAAGCTGGGCGACAGCGTCGCGCGAGTCCCAGATGGCATGATCAAGCGCAGAAGCGGAAAATGCCTCATGCTCAGCAGTGGTGAAGGCATCAGGGAGGGCATCAGTGACCGTCGTGGCACTGACCTGTAAGGTGATGCCGAAGGTCGACGAGCCACGCCTCAAAGTCGAGCGCCCGACCCTCTGCGTCCAACCGGAGCTATGACTCCGACATCACCACTGTTGCAGCTGCAGACGGCCGCTGACAGGGCGAGGAGGACAGGTGGAGGGAGCAGTGGAGAGAGGTGGAGTGTGGTGAAGAGCAGTAGAGTGCGATGCAATGTGGAGGAGAGCGGTGGAGAGCGGTGGAGAGCGGTGGAGAGCGGTGGAGTGCGGTGTAGTGCGGTGGAGTGCGATGTAGTGCGGTGGAGTGCGGTGGAGTGCGGTGGAGAGTTGTGGAGAGCAGTGAAGAGCGGTGGAGGCAGCCGGCAGGGGAGCCGGCGCTGAAGGGAGCCAGAGCCGGTGGGTCGGCGCTCGGACTCAGCGGTCCGGCGGCTGGCCGCTGAAGTAGGGACCGGCGAGGCAAGAGCCGGCTGGCTGGGCGGCGGGCTGGCCAACCGGCTGGCAAGGGCCGACGAGTGCATAGGGCCGACTGGGCGCGGGCGGGGCCGGTAGGGCGCCAACGGGGCTGGCTGGGGCGCTAACTGGCCGGCGGGGCGAGTAGGGCCAGAGAGGCGCAAAGGACCGACGGGGCGCTAACGAGGCCGGTATGGCGCGAACGGGCCGGCGGGGCGCTAACGGGCAGATGGGGCGAGCGGGGCCAGAGGAGCGCACGGGAGCAAAGGGGCGCTAACAGGGCCGGGAGGGGGCGAAAGGGCTGGCGGGGCGCTAACGGGCCGCTTTAGCCTTGGTGCAGGCGCCATGTCGTGGAGGTCCACCCGCTCGTCGTCTGTTGCACAGTCTAGTTGTGAGGCTGAGATCTACGTCTGTGAGAGTATGACCCCGTTACACCAATTTCCCTTTCCATCTCTCCTTTCTATTTCATTCCTCTTTTGGTTTCCTAATTCTCCTATTCCATTATCCTTTGGTTTATCCTGATATTATGATTATATCACCGACCAGACTCGGGATGTACTGGCACGTTATATCTAGCGCAAGCCAGCCGTAATCCCTTAAAGCCAATAGCCTCGCGTGGCTATACGCAGGGTGATTCTATTTCTAGAAGGGTCTATTCCCTTCGGATTGGATAAACCTGATTACCTGATGTACTTTGGAAGTATAAAAGCGCCTTGTATCAATCGATAGTGCAAATTTTCCTCAATACATTCGATCATATGACACTTCGTATCAGAGCTTTTCTCACTCAGCCACGCTCAGCTAAGCAGGAGCAGCGGGAAAACCTGCTTCGAAAAACCGCCGGGGGCAACTAATTCGGCGCGGATTTTGGTAAGCACCAGCTCCGCATTTTTTGAATTCACCCCTCCGTGCGTGTTTTGAACAGGATGGCAAACTTCGACAACGTCGAGGTTACCCAGCAGCTCTTCGCGAGCATCGCCGTCCTTCAAGAGGAGATGCGAGCCGATCGCGAAGCTTGGCGAAACGAGTTCGAGCGAGTAACTCGACTCGCCGGCGTGCAGCACGACATGACAACGGCGACGACGCAGCAGTCGCAACAGTTTCTCGAGGCTCCGAAACCGCGCCCACCTGAGCCGTTCGAGCCAAGCGATCGAAATTCCGATGCCCGCAGATGGATCGCCAGCATGGAGATCTACTTCGCAGCCGTCGGATGGAGCTCGCCAGTCTGGGATGGTCAACGCGTACGACTCGCGGCGACACTGATGCGAGGACCGGCACTCGAGTGGATCGGCGGTAAGAGCACCTTCATCCATGGCGAAGCCACGTGGCAGCAGTTCCGCACCGACCTGCTGAAACGCTTCGAGCCGATAAATTCAGGTTTCCTTGCCCGGCAAAAAATTCATCGCCATCGACAGTTCGGGAGTGCAACGCGATACACGCAACAGATGGAGGAATTGTATAACCGCATTCCCGACCTGACCGAAGGGGAAAACGTACAGTCGTATCTCGCAAGGCTGAAGACCAAAGTCAAACGACAGGTAGCAGCGACAAACTACGCGAGCTACAGTCGTTCCGGCAGCAGAGCGGTTCGACATGGTCAACGCCGGAACACGACGGCCGCATGTCGGCACTATGTGACAGGGCGACTGCTCGGCTCACACCACGTTCGCCGACCCGATGGAAATCGACAGGTTCGACAGGCGGCCACGTCCGAAAAACACCAACTACACGTGTCATTTTTGCTGGGTGTCGGGCCATCGAATCTTCGACTCAAACAAAATGAAAGCCGCACGCGCAGAGTATCAGGCACGCAACAGTGGTGGAAATTCTTTGGCCAATCAGAAGACAAAGAATGGAATTCGCCAGTAATTGCGGATCTAGCTGGCGAAAAAAAATGAGATCCGAAAGCTGCCGCGGGATTCCGGGAAAATCGACTTCAACGAAGCTGATTCGACGCGAGCAGGAGGAAATGATGGGGAAAAATCTCCACCCCACGACCAGTCTTTGCCAGAGGAAATCGCCGAGGATAAATCTAACTCCGCGAAAAAGGACTCTGCCAAGACGGGGAAACTCCTTGAAGACCCAAGAAATTAAAAGGATTCGTTAAATTTATCTTACAAAGATGCTTTAATGAAAACTTGTAATTCTCGAGGGGCTAGAGCCTTGGAGAAATTTCGGGAGGGACTCCAGAAGAAGCATAAACTTGTGGAGATCGTACCGGTACCGGAGAACTTGGGGACCAAATTAAGGAGTGTGGAAAAAAGCCGACCTTTCCACGGAGTCAACGTCCTCTCCCGACAACAGCCCACAACGACTACCCGTTCCCCAGGGAAGACGTCGGTGGAGCTGACGCAGCTCAAGAGGAAGCTGGGGGTCTACAAGAAGCTGCAAACACCCCGAAATCCTCCTCCGGGTGCATCGAGCTCAGCAAATTCGGCATCAACGACACACACAGTCATCAAGAAAGCTCAGGGTCTTGAGGGAGAGACTTTCTCCAAGCAGCCTCGGCCAGCTGCTAACCCACGAGCAGATAGCAAGAAAAAGGTGTGTATGGAATATTGGGATGTACCCTATGATCCTGTTAACGAAACTATCTTTGGGTACTCCGAGCAACGCCCGCCCCTCGTGCTCGAGGTCATCAGCAAAGGACAACGCCTCCAAGCACTCCTGGACAGCGGAGCATCGCACACCGTCTGCGACAAGGCAGTAATCGACCGACTTTGGGAAGAGCACAAGCCTTCAGCATTCTCTGCAACGATAGCGGATGGCAACAAGTTACCAGTACACGGCGAAGCAGTGTTACACCTACAAATCGGACCACTGCGCTGGAATCCTGCACTCCCCATCACCAACATAAAAGGGCTTGACTTGATCTTCGAGCGAGACTTCCTAAAACGATTCAACCCCGAGATCAACTGGCTAAATCGTACAGCACGCATCTACAACAGTGGGAGGAGAGTCCAACTACCCAACTGGGACGATGCAGGAGATATCCCAGTGGAGACACTCGTAAGATTTGACAAGGACGTAAAATGAACTGACACCGGATTCCTGGCGATAGCAATGGATGTGGAAAATGACGAAGAGAAAACTTCGGAACCTCCACAAAAAATCAAGGAATTACTGAAGGAGTTCCAAGACATTCTTCCCGACAACCTTCCGAACGAGCTGTCGCCATACCAAACACACCAGCCCGAGATCGTGGAAGAACCAGGTTCGAAGCTGACCTTCCGAGCACCATATCGGCTCAGCCCCACAGAGCTAGCCGACATGAAGAAGCAGATTGAGTATCTCCTCGCAAAAGGACTCATCCGACCATCCACTTCGCCATACGGTGCCCCAGTACTCTTCACACCGAAATTGGACGGAAGCCTGCGCATGTGCATCGATTACTGAGCTCTCAACAAGCAGGCCATCAAGAACAAATACCCAATCCCACGAATCGATGACTTGCTTGACCAGCTTCGGGGAGCCACGGTATTTTCCAAACTAGATCTGCGGTCCGGATACTGGCTGATACGAATGGCGGACAATTCCATCCACAAAATTGCCTTTCGAACTCGATACGGGTCGTAAGAGTATCTCGTAATGCCGTTCGGACTCACCAACGCACCAGCAACGTTCCAAGCTGAAATGAACCATATTCTATGCCCACTCTTGGAGGAAGGCGTAGTGGTAGACCTGGATGACATCCTCATCTATTCGCGCGACATGCACCAACACGTCCAACACCTACGACGCGTCTTCGACATTCTCCGACGAGAACGATTCTACGTCAAGTTATCCAAGAGAGAATTCGCCCTCGAGAAAGTCCAATTCCTAGGACACATGGTGAGGGCTCAAGGAGTTCACGTCGACCCCAAGAAGATCAAAGCCGTACGCACGTGGAAGACACCCGAGAACGTGACTGAGTTGCAGTAGTTCCCAGGCTTCGCGAACTATTACAATAGGTTCGTGCCACAGTACGCAAAAACTGCAACGCCACTCACGAATCTGCTGAAGAAGAACACGCCCTATAAGTGGGAACCACACCATCAGGAAGCCATGGAGCAGCTGAAACAAGCACTCACGTCCGCACTCGTACTCATGTTGCCAGACCCCAAACGCGACTACGTCATCGAAGCTGACGCTAGCGACCAGGCAGTGGGAGCAGTCTTGATGCAAGACTAGGGGAATGGACTGCAACCAATCGCCTACCTCAGCAAGAAACTACACGGGGCTGAACTAAACTACCCGGTATACGACAAGGAGGCCCTTGCTATTATCATCACCTTCAAAACGTGAAGATGTTATCTCGAAGGACGACAAACAATCGTCTACACCGACCACTGCAGCGTAAAATATTTGAAGACACAACCAAACCTCTCCAGGCGGTAGGTCTGGTGGATTGACTTTCCGTGACGCACTTCCACTATGACATCGTGTACAAGCCCGGCCACAAAAACAAAGCAGACGCTCTTAGTCGGCCTGCACACGTTGCCGCAATCCAGGTCGAAGGGATGAACCCACTTCTCAAGGGACTCTGCACACACGGGTACGCCATCGACCCCGAAATTCCTTTGGCAGCAAAACGACACCTGCTACAGTAGGACAGTCACATCGCATACTGGAAGGGATCAACAAAAATCTGGGTACCCAATTACCCTCCTTTGCGCCAGTTACTACTCGAAGAATACCATGATGTCCTATATTCGGGACACTTCGGTAGCAACAAAACGCTCACCTGTATTGCAAAGCACTACTAGTGGACCCACATGACAGCCGACGTCCAACAATTTGTCACCTCATGTGCAACATGTCAGCACATGAAGAGCAGCAAGCATAAAAAAAGCAGGACTGCTACAGCCTCTTCCTGTCCCAGAACAACCATGGCAAGTGGTTAGCCTGGATTTCATAACCGGGTTACCAACTACCACAAGCGGTCATGACGCAATCCTCGTCGTCATCGTCAAATTCTCCAAAATGGGACACTTCATCCCGACACACACGACAGCACGCACCGAAGAAACAGCACAACTATTCGTTCGCTACTGCATCTCTCAACATGGCATTCCAACCACACTCATCTCTGACCGAGACCCCAAGTTCACCAGCAAGTTCTGGAAGGAACTAATGTCTCTACTCGGAACCAAACTCCCCTTGTCATCCGCCTACCATCCGCAGACAGATGGACAGACCGAGCACCTCAACCAAATTGTAGAGCAACTCCTCTGCGCAGCATGCAAAGACGACATCTCTAAATGGACTTGCATCTGTCCATCGTGGAGTTTGCCTACAACAACGTCACTCACGCCGCTACTGGACAGACGCCGTTCTTCCTCTGCTACGGACGCCACCTGCTCACACCACAAAAACTGACAGCATCAGCTACAGTTCAACCCGCACACGAATTCATCACAACCATGCATCAGCTTTGGGATCGGACCCACAAGCGCCTCGTCGACATTCAGCAGCAACAGAAACGCCAGGTCGATCGCCACCGCACTGACCACACCATCATCGTGGGAGACCAAGTTCTACTTGACACCCGCAATATCAATATCAGTCATCTCCCATTCAAACTGCGACCTCGCTTCTGTGGGCCCTTTCTCGTTGAAGCACACGTCACTCCTGGTACCTTCTGCTTACACCTGCTCGCTACCTAGAAGATTCACAACGCCTTCCATGTCCAACTTCTGAAGCCCTATCGAGACCCTAACACGGTCTTCACCAGACGCCAACCGCCGCCGCCGCCGCCGCCGCCGCCCGTCCTTGTCCACGATGAACCTGAGTACGAGGTCGAGTCCGTGCTCGCACACCGCCGTCGTCGGAATGGAACCGTGGAGCTTCTCATTCGTTGGAAGGGTTATGATCCTTCTGAGAACACTTGGGTTCCTGAATCCGAGATGGGTAACGCTTGTCGTCCTCTTCGCGACTACCTTGTCAAGCAGGGTGTTACTTCTACCATCCAGCTTTGAGGGGGGGAAGTGTGAAAGTACGACCCCGTTACACCAATTTCCTTTCCATCTCTCCTTTCAATTTCATTCCTCTTTTTCTCTCATCTCATTTGGTTTCCTAATTCTCCTATTCCATTATCATTTGGTTTATCCTGTTATTATGATAATATCACCGACCAGGCTCGGGATGTACTGGCGCGCTATATCTAGCGTAATCATGCCGTAGTCCATTAGAGCCAATAGCCCCGCATGGCTAAACGCAGGGTGGTTCTATTTCTAGAAGGGTCTATTCCCTTAGGATAGGATGAACCTAGTTACCTGATGTACTTAGGAAGTATAAAAGCGCCTTGTATCAATCGATAGTGCAACTTTTCTTCGACACATTTGATCCTATGATAACATCTGCGCCATGGCGGCACAGTAGCTCTGCTGGATGACCTTCTTGCTCACAGACTTAGGTGAGTGGCCTAGCTCTGCCCCGGTCCTGTACGCTGACAACAGGGCCATAATCCTCCTGTGTCAAGCGCCTCGACTAGAGGGCAAGCGGGGCCAGAGGGGCGCACGGGACCGACGGGGCGTGATCGAAGGCCGTCAAGCCGCTAACGGGCCAGTGGGGCGAGCAGGGCCAGAGGAGCGCACGGGGCCAGCGGGGCACTAACTGGCCGGCGGGGTGCTAACGGGCCGGTGGGGCGCTAACGGGCCGGCGGAGCACTAGCGGGCCGAGGGGACGAGCAGGGCTAGAGGGGCGCATGGGGCCGGCGGGGCGCGAACGGGCCGGCGGGGCGCTAACGGGCCGGCGTGGCGCTAATGGGCCAGAGGGGGCCGACGGGGCGCTAACGGGGCACTAACGTGGCGCTAAGGGGGTGCTAAGGGGCGGGCAGCTAGGACTAGGACGAGAGCGGAAGCGCGGGTGGGCGGGGAGGACCTAACCTAGCGCGTGATACCATCTCAGAGTAGAAAACTTTACTAGAATTAGGCATACATGTTGATTTTGTTCAAGTGTTTTACCCTCTAAGAGCAGGGACCTATCTAGCCTATCATAACATATACAAATATGTTTGAAAAATACATCTGATATCAATTTGAGCCAACAATGGGTTATGTATGGCCCCAATTGGCACATACCGTAATCCCCCGGATATAGGTGCAAAGGGGCTTATAAGGAAAACCTGGCAAAAGTGGCATGCGCTTGTAATCAAATAAAATTGATAAGCCGCCGTTGACCCAAATTGCAGAAATTGCCTTTCAAGTTTATTAATCTTGAAACCCCCCGATTGGTAACCCAGTTCCCCAAAGCGAGAGCAAAAACGAAAGTTGCGCAACAAAACGACGCGAAACAGTCTGTAATCTTGCGCCACCCCCGGCTGATTATGTCCCTGCCCCCGCCACACCAGGCGTTTGAGTGGTAAGAAACTTGAACTTCCCCCCATACATTTTGGGACTTTTTGGAGTGCAAACCCAGCCCAGCGCCATTACACCCTAGGCAGCGAAAACACCATGCACAGCACACGCCAGTTTTTATTAGGGCACGGTACAAATCGTTTCAAGTGAGGTACGCGACTTGAACTCGAAAAAGAAAAAAGAAAAAAAGCCTATTTGATCGCGTTGAAAATAGTCTGAACGTCTACAACCGCATCAGCTGTTTGAATTTCAGTTTGAAAACATACTCGTGATATAAGGTGTACCATGCCCTGATATGCGCAAGTCGAGTTGCTTGGCAATTCCAAGCGAGTTGCGCAACTCGGCCAGGATGCGCAACCCAGAGTCACGTGCCCTTCCTTCCCGCTGTTTCCAGTGTTCCGCGCTGTGCCGTGCGCCGCTCTGACCAGGTATTCTTCCCCCACTCCCCCCCTGCGACTTGCACGCGCCCCCGCTTTCCTTTTCCCCACCCTCGATTTCCCCCAGTCGTTGTTTGAAAACGTTTTGATTCTGTCAAAAATTGTATGCTCGTTCTGATTGGTTTTCGTAGTATGCTGTGTTCGCCCACTCTCGCCACCCTCACACCACTCCTCCACACCCGTGTCCTTTCTCCAGCTCAACTTTTTGCCTGGTTCATCTTTATTAATCTTGTACGTTTTGGGTCAACGGCTTTAACTAAGGGATTTTATGGAAAACGAATTTGAGCACATAAAAATGTAGCTCTTGACATCTATGTTCTAGTGCGTTTCTTTCCGCTGGGCGGCATTTGACAAAACATGAGGAAATGGCCGACGAAGTTTCTGCAAGCAAATCCACCGTGCGATGGATGAATTTTCTAGCTAATCTGAGCAAAGGCAGCAAGCGAACATTGTGCTTCTTGTTTGGGAGCGCTAGGGGGGTTACGACCTAGACTTCGATATGAAAAATCCGCGTTTCACCAGTTGTTTCACAAAAAAAAGATGCGCCTAGATGAAATACATTTTCAAAAATATGGGTGCATAATAATCAAATAACGGATATAGGCGCACTTGCACTCCATGTGCCCAGTGGGCCAAATAAAGGGATGCGCCTATCGTAATCCCCCATATATAACACCCGCCGAAATAGTCACTCCATGGGTGGTTAATACAAGGGGGGGCTTATGATACGGTGCATTTTTTATAGCACCCGTTTTTCTGACATTGAATTTTACATAACGCCCTTCTCGTTTTATTCGTTTTAAAACTGTATTTGTTCTTGTATAAAAAGATCCGCTCAGCTGCAAAAAGCGAGAAGGGTGAAATCGCGCGTCAACAACCACTAGCACCAGAAAACCGGGCAGAAACATCAATTCGCTGTGCGGAAATCCCTAGTAAGGTCGAGAGGATCTTGACCGCCCAAATCGAAATGGGGAATCGAATTGCGGGGAAGAAGGAATCGAATTGTGGGGGAAGGGGGAATCGAAATTGTGGGGGGAAGGGGGATTCGAAATTGTCAGGGGAACGGGAAATCGAAATTGTGGGTGAAGGGGGAATCGAAACTGCTGGGGAAAGGGGAACTGAAACCGTTGGGCCAGGGGGTTACCAGCGTGCTACAATGTCGCACATTTTGACGAGAAAAGTGTTTGGGTGCGATTCCGCGAAGTGCGACTGAGATTCGGCTTCCCGAGATTCAGGGGCATGTTTTAAAATCTCAGCTGTCTTCAGGACCTCGGTGTCACCACTACGTTCCCGGGTCAGGAGCGGTACGCTGTCTGTGCCGAGGCAGCCTCAGGTTCCCCCCTTGCGACGTTCCCCCGCGACCTGGTGTCTGGCCTCTTAACGCATGACACTGCTTCCCCCACGGGTGGACCGTACCTCCCGGGTTCTGCGTCTACCCAGGTCGACGCTGCGTGCTCGTGTCGGTCGCTCACTCACCTGTCGCTTCTGTGGCACCACCGCCTAGGTCACCTCGCACTCCCGCGTCTGCGTCACATGTCCCAGCGTGGTCTTGTCCTAGGTCTCCATGCGTCGCTTCCTGCCCTCCCTTCCTCGCCTACGCCGCCGTGCACGCCCTGTGTTGAGGGTCGGCTGCGCCGTGCGTCCTGCCACCGCACCCCTTCAGACCCTGCATCTGGACGTCTCGGGCCCAGCCCCCATCCCCGGACCGCGTCGCGAGCGCTACTTTCTAGTGCTTGTCGACGACTACACGCGCTACACTACGGTGTTTCCCTTGGAGTGGAAGGCCGACGTGCCTGACGTTCTCATCCTGTGGGCCGTGGCTACCCGCCTTTACCGCGGTCTCCCTGTGTTGTGTCTCCACTCCGACTGTGGCGGCGAGTTCACCTCTGGTCGGCTTGGACAGTTCTATCGTGCGGAGGGCATCACCCAGTCGTACTCCCAACCGGACTCCCCGCAGCAGAATGGGGTCACTGAGCGACGCAGTCTGGGGGGAGGGTTGGAAAGGGTTGGTGATGCGCAAGTGCATTGTGGATTGAGGGGCCTTAGTATGACATGTTCGGGCAAACAGGGACACAGGGAGGAGGTGGCAGGCATTCTATCACTAAGGGAAGGAAACAGGGGTACAAGGCGGAGGTGTGCATTGTGGTTTGAGGAGCCTTAGAATGACACGTTTCACGCCGCCGCCAACGAGGTGACTTTTGAGTCGACTCAAACCCTCTCCATTCCGTCAAGTAAGTTGCATGATGTCGCCAGCGCCTGGTCAGCAAAGGACGCAAGGAAGTTGACACGGATGCGAAGCACAGCGGGCTAGCTCTCCTAAATATCTGCCAACTTAGAGAAGTACACCTGCACAACGGGCTGGCTCTTCTATGTATCTGCCAGCTTACCCAGATACGCGAGCTTGTTATCATAGGTGAGCAGGAAGTTTCCAGGATGCGGGTCCGCGTGGTAGAAGCCGTAGTCCAGCAGCTGAGACAGCGACCTGAACACGCCCACTTGAGGGGTTAGAGGGAGGTGAGAGGGCCATGAGGGGGGAAGAGGCAAAGGATGATAATGAGATAGCGAGCACTACACGCCCACCTGGAGGGGTGAGAGGGGGAAGGAGGGACAAGTAAAGGGAGAAGTGTACAATTGAGCGGCTTGGTCATGGAGGTGGCATGTACCTACATGATTCATGCCGGTGCACCCCATTTCTGTGGTCGTTCGCCGTTCACTACGCTGCTCACCAGCTTAACCTCTGGCCGCGCTCTCAGCGGCCGCAAGTTTCGCCGACCCTTCTTTGGACCGGGTTCCTTGGTGACGGGTCCGCGTTCCACGTCTGGGGCTGCCTTGCTCACGCCCGTGCCTCCGGCACGGACAAGCTCACTACCCACACTGTCCCCTGTGTCTTCCTCGGTTTCCCCCTGGACTCGTCTGACTGGCACTTTTACTCCCGCAGTCTCAGTGCTTCCTTCACTCCCGTAACGTCACCTTCGACGAGTCTGTCTCCTTTTACCGTCGCTTTCCCCACCGAGGTCTCCCAGTTTCCCCACCCCTGTTTCTGGTCCCCACTCCCCCGGTCGCCCCGGCTCCCCTTCCTCCCCGTCCTGCTCCATCTGGTGTGTCTCACGTCACCCCCCCTCCCCCATCGGTTGTACCGGTCGAGGAGTCGGTTGACTCTGGTGGCCCTGCGGCACAGCTCCTGCCGCCTGTCTCCCCCCAGTGTCTCCCTCCTCGCCGTCGCAGTCTTTGCCGCCGCAGCCGCCGCCACCGTCGCAACAGCCGCCGCCGCCGCAGCAGCAGCAGCCGTTCATAGGCTCTGGGGGTGCTGGCGTTGAGGAGGGTGCTAGTCCTGGGGTTCCTGTCGTGGCTTGTCCCGGCGGGCTCGGGGGTGGCACCGGTTCTGGAGAGGGTTCTCGTTCTGGGGGTGCTGGAGTGGAGTGTTCCAGAGGTAGCCCTGGTGCACTTGGCAGTCAGGTGTCAACGTCGAGCAGCCGTAGCAGTAGTCGCCACCGGTGTCCGCCCTTCGCCTGCTCGGCCTTCTATCACCTGACCGCTTGACTGCGCTTCCCCCGCCGCCTCCTCCCCTACCTGTTCACGGCCCTGTGTTTCCTCCGCCGGACTCGTCCCCGGCTCATTTCCCACCGCGTTCCCCTCCTGTTGCACCTCCTCTATCTCCTGACCCGACGCCTCCATCTCATGTCTGGTCTCACCGTCACACCCGTGCCCGCCCCGTCTCTCCTGTTCAGCACTCTCTCCCTATGTTGCTTCGTTCCCACACATCTCGTCCTCCCCTCCTGCCTCTGCCTCCTCCGTTGTCGTTCACTGTCGTGCCCCCCCCTCTGTGTGACTACCTTCCTGCTGCTCGTCCTCTTGTTTCTCGGGTCCTTGCCTCCCTCGTTACCGACCCGTCAGTTCCTGTCTCCTGTCTTGACGCTCTTGTCGCGGCTGTCGCTGACTTCGCCACTACTCGCCGCCTTGACTACGCCACCGCTCTGGTCTCTGACCCTATTCATCCTCCGTCCGTCAGGGGTGCTCCTGCCCTTGGCAATGACGTCCTAGAGGACAGGCAATACAAGCTGCTTTCCTATCAGTGGCTGCTCCCCATCTCTGTTCCATGCTGCTAGTCCATGAGGGTGACCCAGACGCTTTCGACATCCCGACCTCTTTGGATCCACTGAGGCGACCTCGGGACCCTTGGCCTCTCACTGCCATGGAGATGGAGATGGCATCTTGGAGATCCACTGGCAACTACGTCGACGCAGTTCCCCAACCTGGGGTGAACGTAGTCGATGGCAGGTGGCTCTTCAAGGTGAAGCGCCCTCCTGGAGAGCCGCCTGTGTTCAAGGCGCACTACGTGGCTCGAGCCTTCAATCAGCGCGAGGGGGTGGACTTCTTTCAGACCTTCTCTTCGGGCACTGCTATACGTAGCAGCACAGCGTGACTATGAGCTTCACTCCCTCGACTTTTCCACTGCTTTTCTTCAAGGCAGCCTACACAAGCAGGTCTACCTGCGCCATCCTCAGGGCTTTACTGGTACCTTCCCTCCTGGGACCCAGTGGCTCCTCCGGCGCCCGGTCTACGGCCTGCGACAAGCGCCCCGTGAGTGGCACGGCACGCTGCGTGCTACTCTAGCTAACCTGCAGTCCTCTGCAGACGCCTCGCTCTTTGTTCGTGCTGGCCAGACCCCGTTCTACATCTTTTTCTACGTAGACGACCAAGTCTTCGCTACTGCAGACAGAGACACGCTGGCCTCCGTGTGTTAGTATTAAGGACGGAGTCTAGGTGAACTTAGGAGCTAGAATTACTCAAAATATAAATCCGAAATTCTGGACAGAAAAGTCGTCTTCACAAGAAACGACGTCGACGGAAAACTAGCCGTTGGAATGTCGCGAAACTCAGATATGTTGTAGCTCTTAATCTCAGCTACCGTTCCCAATTTGAAACACGTTGATTGATGAAGTATTCGCGACGCTATGGCTTTCGACGCATTAGGGGGTAAGCTGTAGGAGGAGAACTTAACTCAATCTCAAAAGTTCAATTAAAGTTCAAGAATCTCACAAGGAATTAGAGGAGCAAGAGAAAGGTTGGGATAGAAGAGAGGGATGAGAGGGAAGGTCCCAAGAGAGTCCCCAACCAAGGAAACCCCATAAGCACAAAGATTCCCTCCCTATAGGAACCCCAACTTTGACATTTGTCCCTTCCCAACCAATCCATCCAAGTTGGCCACCCTTGCCAACCTAGCTTGGTTGTTCCCAACCAATTTGCAGCTGTTACAGTAGAGTGACGAATTTCCCCAACCCCAAAGGTCCCAACTCCATATAAAGTCACCCCACAACTTCACTTTGTAACCGCCGCAATTGTAACGCAAGCTCATGAACTTTGAATCTTCATAGCTTTCGCGTTCTTGCTCCGATTGACGCGATTCTTGTTGCGTCGGAAAGATCTTCTCAAGATCTATCATCACAAATACCTGCTCAGACAGAATAACACAAAACACATTCCCAAACTCCAGAACACACACCACACAAATTCTTTCACACACAGTCAAACCATACGTGCGAATTGAAACAAGGGATGGGAGGCAGACAGAATGTGATAACATATGATGACATCACACAACACCGTGAAGGCCGAGCTACTGAGGAGACACACTTGCACAGACCTAGGAGAGCTGTGCCGCTACCTTGGCTTGCAGATCTCCAGGGACAGAGCCGCGCGCACCATCACTCTCACACAGTCACACTTGGTGCGACAGGGCCTTCAGAGGTTTGGTCTTCAGTTCTTCTCTGCGCAGCCCACGCTTCTGCTAGTAGACCACAGGCTCTCAGCTCCAGTTCCTGAGGAGTGAGCAGAGCCCAATGGTCCTTACACAGAACTGGTGGGTTGCCTCATGTCCCTGATGACTTGCACTCGTCCAAATCTTGCATACCCTCTCAGAACCCTAGTTTGCTTTGTGGCCACAGGCAGACACCGACCACAGCACCGGTCGGCCGCTATGTGGGTTTTGCGTTATCTAGCATGTACATCGGGCATGGGGCTAGTGCTGGGAGGACGCAGGCCAATGGTCCTTACTGGGCACACTAATGCTTCTTGGGCAGACAACGCTGAGACCCTCAAGTCCTCCTAGGGCTACTGCTTTAGCCTTCTTTCAGGGTCCATCTCGTGGAGGTCCACTCGCTCCTCGTCTGTCGCCCAGTCTAGCTGTGAGGGTGAGATCTAGGCTGGTGCCATGGCGGCACAGGAGCTCCACTGGCTGACCGTCTTGCTCGCCGACTTAGGTGAGCGGCCTAGCTCTGCCCCGGTTCTATCCGCTGACAACAGGGCCATGATCCTCCTGTGGCAAGAGCCTCGACTTGAGGGCAGAGAGAAGCTTATCCAGCTGCGGTAATTTCTCCTGCGCGAGCTACAGAAGCGTCGCCAGGCTCGTGTAGTACACTTGGCCTCCGGTGCCAACACAGCTGATATCTTTACTAAGGCGCTTGCGCCTAGAGATCATCAGCGGCACTGTTTGCAGCTTGGTCTAGTTCCTGTAGACTCTCACTTGCTAGGACCTTGATTGTGTACTCGTCTATATTTATACCTTCCAGACTGGCCTTGTGGCTTCTCTTTCAGTGGCTGGACTAGTAGTGCCGCCCTGATTTGCTCTTGTCTTGTTTGTACTCTAGGTGACTGGTCTTCATACCCCTGCCTCAGAGGTTGGACTAGTAGTGCCACCCTGAGCTGTGTGTTTCTTGCTCAGCACTACCCCTTATCTAGCCTAGGGGGTGTGTCAACATATGCATATGATGTTATAAATTATAGGCTACATGGGTGTATGTTCTTAGTGGGTACATCCTCAACACTATATCTCTCTTGTTCTCCCTTGTTTCATTCATTCTAGTATTCTAACAAATGGGGCCTGGAACACTCAAATTCATTTTGCATTTGACATAACGCTATCAGAGTGAGAGAAGTGAATGATTGAGTAGAGGGAGAGTACAGATAGATATACCTAAGTATTGTACCCTCTAAGAGGTGACCCTATACAATCTATGCAAACATAACAAATACACATGTTTGACACACCCCCTAGACTGCATAGGGGAATGTCCTAAACAAGCAGCTCAGGGCGGCACTACTAGTCCGACCTCTGAGACAAGGGTCTAAGAGACCAGTCAGAAGGAGTACAGGCAAGGCGAGAACAAGGCCAGGGCGGCACTACTAGTCCAGCCACTGGAAGAGGACACAAGTCCAGTCTGAGTATACATATAAAGGACAGTACAAAGTCAAGGCCCTAGCAAGTGAGAGGCTACAGGAACTAGACCAAGCTGTACACAGTGCCGCTGATGATCTTTAGGCGCAAGCGCCTTCGTAAAGATATCAGCTGTGTTGGCACCTGAGGCCAAGTGTACTACGCGAGCCTGACGTCGCTGCCGTAGCTCGCGCAGGAGGAAGTACCGCAGCTGAATATGCTTCGCTCTGCCCTCGAGTCGAGGCTCCTGACACAGGAGGATCATGGCCCTGTTGTCAGCGAACAGGACCGGGGCAGAGCTAGGCCGCTCACCTAAGTCAGTGAGTAAGAAGGTCAGCCAGCGGAGCTCCTGTGCCGCCATGGCACCAGCGTAGATCTCAGCCTCATAGCTGGACTGGGCAACAGACGAGGAGTGGGTAGCCCTCCACGAGACGGCAGCTGAGCCAAGGCTGAAGCAGTAGCCCTGGGAAGACCTGAGTGTCTAAACGTCGTCTGCCCACGAAGCGTCTGTGTGTCCAGTAAGGACCACTGGCCTGCGTCCTCCTAGCACTAACCCCATGCCCGATGTACTAGCAAGATAACGCAAAACCCTCTTAGTGGCAGACCAGTGCTGCGGTCGGTGTCTGCCTGTGGCCACAAAACGAGCCAGGATGCTGAGAGGGTATGCGAGATCTGGGCGAGTGCAAGTCATCAGGTACAAGAGGCAACCCACCAGCTCTGCGTAGGGGCCGCTGGGCTCTACCGACTCCTCAGACACTGGAGCGGAGAGTCTGTGGTCTACAGGCAGAGGGGTGGGCTGTGCAGAGGAGAACTGAAGGCTGAACCTCTGAAGGACCTGGCGCACCAAGTGTGACTGAGTCAGGGTGATGGTGCGCGATGCTCTGTCCCTGGAGATCTGCAAGCCAAGGTAGCCGCGCAGTTCTCCAAGGTCAGTGCACGTGTGTCTCTCCAGCAGCTCTGCCTTCACGGAGGCCAGTGCGTCCCTGTCTGCTGTGGCAAAGACCAGGTCGTCGACGTAAACAAGGATGTAGAACGGAGTCTGGCCAGCACGAACGAAGAGTGAGAGGTCTGCGGAAGACGGAAAGAACTGCAGGTCAGCTAGCGTAGCACGGAGAGTGTCGTGCCACTCACGGGGAGCCTGGCGCAGGCCGTAGACGGGGCGCCGCAGGAGCCACTGGGTCCCAGGAGGGAAGGTGCCAGTAAAGCCCTGAGGGCGATGCAAGTAGACCTGCTCGTGTAGGCTGCCCTGAAGAAAGGCAGTGGAGAAGTCGAGGGAGTGAAGCTCGTAGTCACGCTGAGCAGCTAGGTGTAACAGAACCCGAAGAGTAGTCATCTTCGGGGTCGGAGCGAAGGTCTGGAAGAAGTCCACCCCCTCGCGCTGACTGAAGCCTCTAGCCACATAGCGCGCCTTGAACACAGGCGGCTCTCCAGGAGGGCGCTTCACCTTGAAGAGCCAGCGGCCATCGACTACGTTCACCCCAGGCGGGGGAACTGCGTCGACGAAGGTGCCGGTGGATCTCCAAGATGCCATCTCCTGCTCCATGGCAGCTATCCACTGCAAGGCCCAGGGTCCCGAAGTCGCCTCAGCGTAGGTGCGAGGGGTCGGAATGTCGAAAGCGTCTGGGTCACCCTCAGGGACTAGCAGCATGGAACAGAGATGGGGAGCAGCCTCGGACAGGAAAGCAAGCTCGAACTGGCGGTCCTCCAGGACGTCACTGCCAAGGGCAGGAGCACCCCCGACAGACCGAGGACAGGCAAGGTCAGAGACCAGAGCGGTGGCGTAGTCAAGGCGGTGGGTAGAGGCGAAGTCAGCGACCGCAGCGACAAGAGCGTCAAGGCAGGAGACCGGAACAGACGGGTCAGTAACGAGAGAGGCATGGACCCGAGGAACAAGAGGACGAGCGGCACGAAGGTAGTCAGACAGCGGGGGGGGTGCAACAACAAGGGAGGACGGAGGAGGCGACGGCAGAAGGGGAGGACGAGACGCATGGGAACGAAGCAACATAGGGTGGGAGCGCAAGACAGGCGAGGCAGGACGAGCACGGGAGGGACGGTGAGACCAGACGTGCGACGGAGGAGTCGGGTCAGGAGACAGGGGAGGGGACACAGGAGGGGAACGAGGGGGAAGACGGGCCAGGGACGAGTCCGGCGGAGGGAACACAGGGCCGTAGACGGGAAGAGGAGGAGACGATCGGAGAGGAACAGACGCAGGGTCGGGGGACGGCAGGCCGAGCAGGCGAAGGGCTGACACCGGCGGGACTGCTGCTGCGGCGGCACAATGGCGACACCTGGACCGCAAGCTGCTCCTCGGCTACCACCGGCACACTCCACACCAGCACCCCCAGAGGGACCACCCCCAGGGCGACCGGGACGAGCACCCCCAGAGTCGGCGGCGGGTGCTGCGACGGCGGCGGCGGCGGCGGCGGCAGCGACAACGACGGCTGCAGCGGCGGCTGCAGCGGCGGCAGAGGCGGTGGAGGAGGGGACTGGGGAGGGGACGCCGGGGGAGGGGCGGCCGGCGAGGACTGCGCAGCAGGGCCACTAGAGTCAGAAGACTCCTCAACCGGGTCTACCGACGGGAGGAGGGTGACGTGGGACACACCAGAGGGGGCAGGACGGGGAGGAGGGGCAGGGACTACCGGGGAAGGAGTGACCAGGAACAGGGGGGGGGTAACCGGGGACCGCGGTAGGGGAAGCGACGGTAGTAGGAGGCGGACTCGTCAAAGGTGACGTCGCGAGAGTGAAAGAAGCGGTGAGACGGCGGGTGGTAAAAGTGCCAGTCGGACGCGTCAAGGGGAAAACCGAGGAAGACGCAGGGAAGGGTGCGGGCAGTGAGCTTGTCCGTGCCGGAGGCACGGACGTGAGCAAGGCAGCCCCAGACATGGAACGCAGACGCGTCACCAGGAGACCCAGTCCAAAGACGGGTCGGCGAAACCTGCGGCTGCTGAGGGTGCGGCCACAAGTTAAGCTGGTGAGAAGCGTAGCGCACAGCAAACGGCCACAGAAAATGGGGTGCACCGGCATGGATCATGGAGGTGCGAGCCACCTGCATGACCAAACCGATGCGTCGCTCAGCGACCCCATTCTGCTGTGGGGAGTCCGGTAGTGTGAACGTCTGGGTGATGCCCTCCGCACGACAAAAGCGACCAAGGACACCTGAGGCAAACTCGCCACCACGGTCGGAGTGAAGACGCAAGACAGGGAGACCGCGGTGGACACGCGTAGAGACAAGCCAGGGGATGAGAGCGCCAGGCACGTCAGCCTTGCGCTCCAAGGGAAAGACTGTGGTGTAACGAGTGAAGTCGTCGACAAGCACAAGGAAGTAGCACTCTCGACGCGGCCCAGGGACGGGGGCGGGGCCCCAGACGTCCAGGTGCAGGGTCTGCAGCGGCGCGGCGGTAGGGGGAAACGAGGAGGAGTGAGGGGCACGGCGAAGCCGACCCTCGACACAAGGCGTGCAAGGTGGGGCAGGGGAGGAGGGAAACGCGGGGAGAGAACCTGGGAGACCAAGGACAAGACCGTGCTGGGACATGTGACGCAGTCGCGGGAGCGCAGGGTGACCTAGGCGGTGGTGCCAAAGGAGAGTCGGGTGAGTGAGGGACCGACAGGAGCAGGCAGCAGCAACCTGGGTGAGCGCTCCAGCCGGGGGGGTCACGGTGTCCAGCGTGAACAGGCCGGACACCGGGTCCCGGGGGAACGTGGACAGGGGGGCACCAGTGGCGGCCTCGGTACAGACAGCATACCGCTCGTGACCAGGGAACGTAGTGGTGACGCCAAGGTCCTAGAGGCAGCCGACACCAACTAGGTTCCTGGAGAACGAGGGGATATGCAGACCTGTGAGAGTGCCCGAAGGAACCGCCGGACAGGGAAGGGTGGTGGAACTGCGGGCGACTACCGGACCGCCAGAGGGGTTAGCAAGAGAAACGGCAGCAAGAACAGGAAGCGGCGTCAGGGTGGTGAAGTCGCGGAAGAAACACCAAGAAGCGCCAGAGTCCAAGGTGAAGGAAAGCGAAGCAGAGGCGTCTGGCGACGGAAAGACAGCAGAAGCACCAAGACTACACAAAGCAGAGGATCCTACGCCTGACGCAGCAGGGGAGGCTAAGTTAGGCACACCTACACGAGCCGATAGTGAGTAATAAGCGGGAAGCGCACTAGAGTCATCAGCATACATCACATGCAGAGCAGAAACAATGGCATCCATGTCCAAGTCAAAAATCTGAATCTTACGACTAAGCAAACTGTGCTTGCCGGGAGATCTGGCGACGGGCCGAAGCGCTGACGAAAGAGGTCGTCCAGGCGACGAAAACAGTAGGGAGTGGAGTGACCGATCTTACCGCAAACGAAGCCGCGGCGAGGACCGGTCTGGATCTGGTACTGACAACGCACGCCTCCAGAGCCACCACTCGGCACACCACCACGCGCCCGGCCACCACCAGCGCCGGGCCACCCGGGCGGGAGGACACTCGTCGGCCGTGTCTGCGACGGCTGCTGCGGCTGCTGCGAAGGCTGCGACTGCGGCGGCTGCTGCGGCTGCTGCAACTGCAGGGGCGGCGGCTCAGCTGGACTGGGCAGGGTCCCCTCGTCCGCTCCAGCACCAGACGACCCGACTCCACCACCACCCCCTCCCGCACCCCCGCCTCCCCCGCCGCGCCCAACCTTGGGGCGGCGGCCCTTCCCCGAACGAAACTGCGCTGCAGCAGCAGTCTCAGCCACTGCGGCAGAGCCGTCGGAGAAGGTACACTGAGCGGGGGCACAACCCTGAAAGATAGGGACCGGCGCGGTACCGCTCGCCTGGGCGATGGAGCGGTGGCGGGTCTCAATCACAGTCAGGGTGTCTACAAAGTGAGTGAGGGTGAGGTCTGCGGGGTGAATGCTAAGAAAGCGGTCGCGGGCGACAACAAGGCGGTCAGGGAGGCGGGTGGCAAGCAGGTAAAGGGTAGAGGTAATGGGCGGCTGGTGGGCTCTAAGCTGTGCGTCAGTGCAGGCAGCGCGCCAGGTCTCATCTATCGAGCGCAGGTGGGCAGCGAGGTCAGAGACAGTGGGGAAGGATGCAAGGTCAGGAAAGAGCATGGGGAGGATCAGGCGACCCACCGAGGCAGCCGGAGGGGTGGAATAGCGCTTGATGACAGCATCTAAGTATGCCTGAGCAGTAGTGAGGGACCTAAAGCGAGGGCGCTTGGACGGGGGAAGGGCGTTGCTAATAGCAAGCTGGGCGACAGCATCGTGAGAAAGCCAGACAGAGCGCGCACGGGTAGTGGCAGCAGTAGACTCGCGCTCAGTGGTTGTGGAGTCAGCGGGCAGAATAGCAGGGGGGTCTGGGCAGGGGAGCGTACCGTCAAGGTGTGCAGAAAGCGGTTCACCATCCTGCCGCTGGCCAGTGAGTTGGCGCCGGAGGTCGGCAAGCCACGCCTCAAACTCCAGGGGCTGGCCTTCAGCGTCGAAGCGAAGCTCCGCCGCCATCAGGGGCAGTGCAGGACGGAACAGTACGGTGCAGTGAAGTGCAGTGCAAAGCAGAGCAGTGCAGGGCGGTGCAGTGCAGGGCTGGGCAGTACAGTGCAGTGCGGGGCGGTGCAGGGGCATGCAGTGCGGTGCAAGGCAGTGCAGTGCGGAGCAGGGCGGTGAAGGGAGGGGGGGGGGGGAACCGTACCAGTGAGGATGAAGGGGCTGGGGCAGGGAGGAGCGCAGGGGCCGGGCCGGTGCAGCAGGGCCAGCAGACGCGGCGAGGCCTGGCAGGGGCAACGGGCCGGGCGGGTGCGACGGGGCCGGGCCGGTGCAACGGGGCGGGCGGGTGCGACGGGGCCGGGCGAGTGCGACGGGGCCGGGCGGGCGCGACGGGGCCGGGCAGGTGCGACAGGGCCGGGCGGGTGCGACGGGGCCGGGCGGGCGCGACGGGCCGGGCGGTTGCGTCGGGGCCGGGCGGGTGCGACGGGGCCGGGCAGGTGCGACGGGGCGGGCAGGGGGCAACGGGGCCGGGCAGGGCGCGACGGGGCTAGGGGGGTCGCGACGGGGCTAGGGGGTCGCGACGGGGCTAGGGGGGTCGCGACGGGGCTAGGGGGTCGCGACGGGGCCCAGGGGGTCGCGACTGGTCTAGGGGGTCGCAACGGGGCCCAGGAGGGGCGAGGCGGGCTAGGGGCACGACGGGGCCCAGGGGGTCGCGACGGGGCTAGGGGGGGAGGCACGGCGGGGCCTAGCTAGGGGACGAGCGGAAGCGGTAGGGCGGGGGGGGATCCTAACCTACGCGTGATACCATATCAAAGTGAGAGAAGTGAATGATTGAGTAGAGGGAGAGTACAGATAGATATACCTAAGTATTGTACCCTCTAAGAGGTGACCCTATACAGTCTATGCAAACATAACAAATACACATGTTTGACAAACGCATGGGCGTTATATTTTTCCGGGCCATTGTGAACACCCACTAATTTTTTGAGTGAATTTTCTTACCCACCAATAGGGCGTTATATACGGGGGATTACGGTATATCCGGGGGGTTACGGTATATCCGGGGGATTATGGTATATCCGGGGGATTACGGTATATCCGGGGGATTACGGTATATCCGGGGGATTACGGTATATCCGGGGGATTACGGTATATCCGGGGGATTACGGTATATCCGGGTGATTACGGTATATCCGGGGGGTTACGGTATATCCGGGGGGTTACGGTATATCCGGGGGGTTACGGTATATCCGGGGGATTACGGTATATCCGGGGATTACGGTATATCCGGGGATTACGGTATATCCGGGGGATTACGGTATATCCAGGGGGTTACGGTATATTCGGGGATTACGGTATATCCGGGGGATTACGGTATATCCGGGGGATTACGGTATATCCGGGGTATATCCGGGGGATTACGGTATATCCGGTATATCGGGGATTACGGTATATCCGGGGGATTACGGTATATCCGGGGGATTACGGTATATCCGGGGGATTACGGTATATCCGGGGATTACGGTATATCCGGGGGATTACGGTATATCCGGGGGATTACGGTCTATCCAGGGGAATACGGTATATCCGGGGGATTACGTGTCAAACATGTTAGTCGTTATGTTTGTATAGACTGTATAGGGTCACCTCTTAGAGGGTACAATTCTTAGGTATATCTTTCTGTACTCTCTCACTAGTCATTATTCACTACTCTCATTCTGATATGGTATCACGCGTAGGTTAGGATCCCCACCTAGCGCTTCCGCTCGTCCCTTAGCCCCGTCGCGACCCCTAGCCCCGTCGCGCCCCCCCCCCCCCCCCCCTGGCCCCCGTCGTGCCCCTAGCCCTGCCGCGCCCTCCCGGCCGTCGCCCCTAGCCCCGTCGCGACCCCCTAGCCCCGTCGCGACCCCCCGGCCCCGTGCCCCGCCCGCCGCGCCCGTCCTGGGCCCCGTCGCACCCCCGGCCCCGTCGCGCCCGCCCGGCCCCGTCGCACCGCCCGGCCCCGTCGCGCCCGCCCGGCCCCGTCGCGCCCGCCCGGCCCCGTCGCACCGCCCGGCCCCGTCGCGCCCGCCCGGCCCCGTCGCCCCGCGGCCCCGTCGCACCGCCCGGCCCGTCGCGCCCGCCGGCCCCGTGCGCCCGCCCGGCCCCGTCGCACCCGCCCGGCCCCGTCGCCCGCCCGGCCCCGTCGCGCCCGCCGGCCCCGTCGCGCCCCGGCCCTGTCGCGCCCGGCCCCGTCCTCTCCTCACTGGTACGGTTCCCCCCCCCCCCCCTCCACCGCCTGCACTGCACTGCACGCACTGCACCGCACTGCACGCCCTGCACCGCACGCACTGCCCTGCACGCCTGCACTGCTGCACCGCCTGCACCGCACTGCACTGCCCTGTCGCACTGCACCGCACTGCACCGCACTGCACCTGACTGCCTGATGGCGGCGGAGCTTCGCTTCGACGCTGAAGGCCAGCCTCTGGAGTTCGAGGCGTGGCTTGCCGACCTCCGCGCCAACTCACTGGCCAGCGGCAGGATGGTGAACCGCTTTCCGCACACCTTGACGGTACGCTCCCCTGCCCAGACCCCCTGCTATTCTGCCCGCTGACCCACACCCACTGAGCGCGAGTCTACTGCTGCCACTGCCCGTGCGCGCTCTGTCTGGCTTTCTCGCGATGCTGTCGCCCAGCTTGCCATTAGCAACGCCCTTCCCCCGTCCGAGCCCTCGCTTTAGGTCCCTCACTACTGCTCAGGCATACTTAGATGCTGTCATCAAGCGCTATTCCACCCCTCCGGCTGCCTCGGTGGGTCGCCTGATCCTCCCGATGCTCTTTCCTGACCTTGCGTCTTTCCCCACTGTCTCTGACCTCGCTGCCCACCTGCGCTCGATAGATGAGACCTGGCGCGCTGCCTGCACTGACGCACAGCTTAGAGCCCACCAGCCGCCCATTACCTCTACCCTTTACCTGCTTGCCACCCGCCTCCCTGGACCGCCTTGTTGTCGCCCGCGACCGCTTTCTTAGCATTCACCCCGCAGACCTCACCCTCACTCACTTTGTAGACACCCTGACTGTGATTGAGACCCGCCACCGCTCCATCGGCCCAGGCGAGCGTACCGTGCCGGTCCCTATCTTTCAGGGTTGTGCCCCCGCTCAGTGTACCTTCTCCGACGCTCTGCCGCTGTGGCTGAGACTGCTGCTGCAGCGCAGTTTCGTTCGGGGAAGGGCCGCCGCCCCAAGTTGGGCGCGGCGGAGGAGGCGGGGGTGCGGGAGGGGGTGGTGGTGGAGTCGGGTCGTCTGGTGCTGGAGCGGACGAGGGGACCCTGCCCAGTCCAGCTGAGCCGCCGCCCCTGCAATCGCAGCAGCAGCAGCAGCCGCAGCGGCCGCCGCAGTCGCAGCAGCCGCAGACGCGGCAGACGAGTGTACTCCCGCCCAGGTGGCCCGGCGCTGGCGGTGGTCGGGCGCGTGGTGGTGTGCCGAGTGGTGGTTCTGGAGGCGTGCGTTGTCAGTACCAGATCCAGACCGGTCCTCGCCGCGGCTTCGTTTGCGGTAAGATCGGTCACTCCACTCCCCGCTGTTTTCGTCGCCTGGACGACCTCTTTCGTCAGCGCTTTGGCCCGTCGCCCGACCTCCCAGACTGGCACAGTTTGCTTAGTCGTCAGATTCAGATTTTTGACGTGGACATGAATGCCATTGTTTCTGCTCTGCATGTGATGTATGCTGATGACTCTAGTGTGCTTCTTGCTTATTACTCACTGTTGGCTAGTGTAGGTGTGCCTAGCTTGTCCTCCCCTGCTGCGTCAGGCGTAGGATCCTCTGCTTTGTTTAGTCTTGGTGCTTCCGCCGTCATTCCGTCGCCAGACCCCACTGCTTCGCTTTCCTTCACCTTGGACTCTGGCGCTTCCCGGTGCTTCTTCCGCGACTTCCACGACGCTGACACCGCTTCCTGTTCCTGCTGCCGTTTCTCTTGCTGACCCCTCCGGCGGTCCGGTAGTCGCCCGCAGTTCCACCACCCTTCCTGTCCGGCGGTTCCTTCGGGCTCTCTTACAGGTCTGCACATCCCCTCGTTCTCCAGGAACCTAGTTGGTGTCGGCTGCCTCTAGGACCTTGGCGTCACCACTACGTTCCCTGGTCACGAGCGGTATGCTGTCTGTACCGAGGCCGCCACTGGTGCCCCCCTGTCCACGTTCCCCCGGGACCCGGTGTCCGGCCTGTTCACACTGGACACCGTGACCCCCCCGGCCGGGGCGCCCCCTCAGGTGGTTGCGTCTACCCAGGTTGCTGCTGCCTCCTCCTGTCGGTCCCTCACTCACCCGACTCTCCTTTGGCACCACCGCCTAGGTCACCCTGCGCTCCCGCGACTGCGTCACATGTCCCAGCACGGTCTTGTCCTTGGTCTCCCAGTTTCTCTCCCCGCGTTTCCCTCCTCCCCAGCCCCACCTTGCACGCCTTGTATCGAGGGTCGGCTTCGCCGTGCCCCTCACTCCTCCTCGTTTCCCCCTACCGCCGCGCCGCTGCAGACCCTGCACCTGGACGTCTGGGGCCCCGCCCCCGTCCCTGGGCCGCGTCGCGAGCGCTACTTCCTTGTGCTTGTCGACGAATTTACTCGTTACACCACAGTCTTTCCCCTGGAGCGCAAGGCCGACGTGCCTGGCGCTCTCATCCCCTGGCTTGTCTCTGCGCGTGTCCACCGCGGTCTCCCTGTCTTGCGTCTTCACTCCGACCGTGGTGGCGAGTTTGCCTCAGGTGTCCTTGGTCGCTTTTGTCGTGCGGAGGGCATCACCCAGACGTTCACCCTACCGGACTCCCCACAGCAGAATGGGGTCGCTGAGCGACGCATCGGTTTGGTCATGGAGGTGGCTCGCACCTCCATGATCCATGCCGGTGCACCCCATTTTCTGTGGCCGTTTGCTGTGCGCTACGCTTCTCACCAGCTTAACTTGTGGCCGCACCCTCAGCAGCCGCAGGTTTCGCCGACCCGTCTTTGGACTGGGTCTCCTAGTGACGCGTCTGCGTTCCACGTCTGGGGCTGCCTTGCTCACGTCCGTGCCTCCGGCACGGACAAGCTCACTGCCCGCACCCTTCCCAACGTCTTCCTCGGTTTTCCCCTTGACGCGTCCGACTGGCACTTTTACCACCCGCCGTCTCACCGCTTCTTTCACTCTCGCGACGTCACCTTTGACGAGTCCGCCTCCTACTACCGTCGCTTCCCCCACCGCGGTCCCCCGGTTACCCCCCCCCTGTTCCTGGTCCTCCTTCCCCGGTAGTCCTGCCCTCCTCTCCTCCTCCCCGTCCCGCCCCTCTGGTGTGTCCCACGTCACCCCTCGTCCGTCGGTGGACCCGGTTGAGGAGTCTTCTGACTCTGGTGGCCCTGTTGCGCAGTCCTCGCCGGCCGCCCCTCCCCGGGGTCCCTCCCCAGTCCCCTCCTCCACCGCCTCTGCCGCCGCTGCAGCCGTCGTTGCCGCCGCCGCCGTTGCAGCACCGTTCGCTGCCTCTGGGGGTGCTCGTCCCGGTCGCCCTGGGGGTGGTCCCTCTGGGGGTGCTGGTGTGGAGTGTGCCGGTGGTAGCCGAGGAGCTGCTTGCAGTCCCACTGTCGCTGTTGTGCCGGCGCAGCAGCAGTCCCCGCCGGTGTCAGCCCTTCGCCTGCTCCGCCTTCCGTCCCCCGACCCTGCGTCTGTTCCTCTCCGACCGTCTCCTCCTCTTCCCGTCTACGGCCCTGTCTTCCCTCCGCCGGACTCGTCCCCGGCCCGTCTTCCCCCTCGTTCCCATCCTGTGTCCCCTCCCCTGTCTCCTGACCCGACTCCTCCGTCGCACGTCTGGTCTCACCGTCCCTCCCGTGCTCGTCCTGCCTCGCCTGTCTTGCGCTCCCACCCTATGTTGCTTCGTTCCCATGCGTCCCGTCCTCCCCTTCTGCCGTCGCCTCCTCCGTCCTCCCTTGTTGGTGCACCCCCCCCGCTGTCTGACTACCTTCGTGCCGCTCGTCCTCTTGTTCCTCGGGTCCTTGCCTCTCTCGTTACCGACCCGTCTGTTCCGGTCTCGTGCCTTGACGCTCTTGTCGCTGCGGTCGCTGACTTCGCCTCTACCCGCCGCCTTGACTACGCCACCGCTCTGGTCTCTGACCCTGCCTGTCCTCCGTCTGTCGGGGGTGCTCCTACCCTTGGCAGTGACGTCCTGGAGGACCGCCAGTTCGAGCTTGCTTTCCTGTCCGAGGCTGCTCCCCATCTCTGTTCCATGCTGCTAGTCCCTGAGGGTGACCCAGACGCTTTCGACATCCCGACCCCTCGCACTTACGCTGAGGCGACCTCGGGACCTTGGGCCTCTCCGTGGATAGCTGCCATGGAGCAGGAGATGGCATCTTGGAGATCCACCGGCACCTTCGTCGACGCAGTTCCCCCGCCTGGGGTGAACGTAGTCGATGGCCGCTGGCTCTTCAAGGTGAAGCGCCCTCCTGGAGAGCCGCCTGTGTTCAAGGCGCGCTACGTGGCTAGGGCTTCAGTCAGCGTGAGGGGGTGGACTTCTTTTAGACCGTTGCTCCAACCCCGAAGATGACTACTCTTTGGGTTCTGTTACACCTAGCTGCTCAGCGTGACTACGAGCTTCACTCCCTCGACTTCTCCACTGCCTTCCTTCAGGGCAGCCTACACGAGCAGGTCTACTTGCGTCGCCCTCAGGGCTTTACTGGCACCTTCCCTCCTGGGACCCAGTGGCTCCTGCGGCGCCCCGTCTACGGCCTGCGCCAGGTTCCCCGTGAGTGGCACGACACTCTCCGTGCTACGCTTGCTGACCTGCAGTTCTTTCCGTCTTCCGCAGACCCCTCACTCTTTGTTCGTGCTGGCCAGACTCCGTTCTACATCCTTGTTTACGTCGACGACTTGGTCTTCGCCACAGCAGACAGGGACGCACTGGCCTCCGTGAAGGCAGAGCTGCTGAAGAGACACACGTGCACTGACCTTGGAGAACTGCGCCGTTACCTTGGCTTGCAGATCTCCAGGGACAGAGCAGCGCGCACCATCACCCTGACTCAGTCACACTTGGTGCGCCAGGTCCTTCAGAGGTTCAGCCTTCAGTTCTCCTCTGCATAGCCCACCCCTCTGCCTGTAGACCACAGACTCTCCGCTCCAGTGTCTGAGGAGTCGGTAGAGCCCAGCGGCCTCTACGCACAGCTGGTGGGTTGCCTCATGTACCTGATGACTTGCACTCGCCCAGATCTCGCATGCCCTCTCAGCATCCTGGCTCGCTTTGTGGCCACAGGCAGACACCGACCGCAGCACTGGTCTGCCGCTAAGAGGGTTTTGCGTTATCTTGCTAGTACATCGGGCATGGGGTTAGTGCTAGGAGGACGCAGGCCAGTGGTCCTTACTGGACACACAGACGCTTCGTGGGCAAACGACGCCGAGACACTCAGGTCTTCCCAGGGCTACTGCTTCAGCCTTGGTTCAGGTGCCGTCTCTTGGTGAGCTACCCGCTCCTCGTCTGTTGCTCAGTCCAGCTGTGAGGCCGAGATCTACGCTGGTGCCATGGCGGCACAGGAGCTCCGCTGGCTGACCTTCTTACTCACTGACTTAGGTGAGCGGCCTAGCTTTGCCCCGATCCTGTTCGCTGACAACAGGGCCATGATCCTCCTGTGTCAGGAGCCTCGACTCGAGGGCAGAGCGAAGCATATTCAGCTGCGGTACTTCCTCCTGCGTGAGCTACAGCAGCGACGCCAGGCTAGCGTAGTACACTTGGCCTCAGGTGCCAACACAGCTGATATCTTTACGAAGGCGCTTGCGACTAAAGATCATCAGCGGCACTGTGTACAGCTTGGTTTAGTTCCTGTAGCCTCTCACTTGCTAGGCCTTGACTTTGTACTGTCCTTTATATGTGTACTCAGGCTGGACTTGTGTCCTCTTCCAGTGGCTGGACTAGTAGTGCCGCCCTGGCCTTGTTCTTGCCTTGTCTGTACTCCTTCTGACTGGTCTTTTAGACCCTTGTCTCAGAGGTTGGACTAGTAGTGCCGCCCTGAGCTGCTTGTTTAGGACATTCCCCTATGCAGTCTAGGGGGTGTGTCAAACATGTGTAGTCGTTATGTTTGTATAGACTGTATAGGGTACAATTCTTAGGTATATCTTTCTGTACTCTCTCACTAGTCATTATTCACTACTCTCATTCTGATATTACGGTATATCCGGGGGGTTACGGTATATCCGGGGGATTACGGTATATCCGGGGGATTACGGTATATCCGGGGGATCACGGTATATCCGGGGGATTACGGTATATCCGGGGGATCACGGTATATCCGGGGGATTACGGTATATCCGGGGGATTACGGTATATCCGGGGGATTACGGTATATCCGGGGGATTACGGTATATCCGGGGGATTACGGTATATCTGGGGAATGACGGTATATCCGGGGAATTACGGTAGTGTGTGACAATATGAGCATGGGCTGCTGACTTAGGTATCAAAATCAGAAAAGTGTTATTGACCCTGACTCTAAGAGATGACCCTATACAGTCTATACAAACATGACAATTACACATGTTTGACACACCCCCTAGACTGCATATGGGAATGTCCTAAACAAGCAGCTCAGGGCGGCACTACTAGTCCAACCTCTGAGACAAGGGTCTGAGAGACCAGTCAGAAGGAGTACAGACAAGGCAAGAACAAGAGCAGGGCGGCACTACTAGTCCAGCCACTGGAAGAGGACACAAGTCCAGTCTGAGTATACATATAAAGGACAGTACAAAGTCAAGGTCCTAGCAAGTGAGAGGCTACAGGAACTAGACCAAGCTGTACACAGTGTCGCTGATGATCTTTAGGCGCAAGCGCCTTCGTAAAGATATCAGCCGTGTTGGCACCTGAGGTCAAGTGTACTACGCGAGCCTGACGTCGCTGCTGTAGCTCACGCAGGAGAAGTACCGCAGCTGAATGTGCTTCGCTCTGCCCTCAAGTCGAGGCTCCTGGCACAGGAGGATCATGGCCCTGTTGTCAGCGAACAGGACTGGGCAGAGCTAGGCCGCTCACCTAAGTCAGTGAGCAAGAAGGTCAGCCAGCGGAGCTCCTGTGCCACCATGGCACCAGCGTAGATCTCAGCCTCACAGCTGGACTGAGCAACAGACGAGGAGCGGGTAGCTCTCCACGAGACGGCAGCTGAGCCAAGGCTGAAGCAGTAGCCCTGGGTAGACCTGAGTGTCTCGGCGTCGTCTGCCCACGAAGCGTCTGTGTGTCCAGTAAGGACCACTGGCCTGCGTCCTCCTAGCACTAACCCCATGCCCGATGTACTAGCAAGATAACGCAAAACCCTCTTAGCGGCAGACCAGTGCTGCGGTCGGTGTCTGCCTGTAGCCACAAAGCGAGCCAGGATGCTGAGAGGGTATGCGAGATCTGGGCGAGTGCAAGTCATCAGGTACATGAGGCAACCCACCAGCTCTGCGTAGGGGCCGCTGGGCTCTACCAACTCCTCAGACACTAGAGCGGAGAGTCTGTGGTCTACAAGCAGAGGGGTGGGCTGTGCAGAGGAGAACTGAAGGCTGAACCTCTGAAGGACCTGGCGCACCAAGTGTGACTGAGTCGGGGTGATGGTGCGCGATGCTCTGTCCCTGGAGATCTGCAAGCCAAGGTAGCGGCGCAGTTCTCCAAGGTCAGTGCACGTGTGTCTCTTCAGCAGCTCTGCCTTCACGGAGGCCAGTGCGTCCCTGTCTGCTGTGGCAAAGACCAGGTCGTCGACGTAAACAAGGATGTAGAACGGAGTCTGGCCAGCACGAACGAAGAGTGAAGGGTCTGCGGAAGACGGAAAGAACTGCAGGTCAGCAAGCGTAGCACGGAGAGTGTCGTGCCACTCACGGGAGCCTGGCGCAGGCCGTAGACGGGGCGCCGCAGGAGCCACTGGGTCCCAGGAGGGAAGGTGCCAGTAAAGCCCTGAGGGCGACGCAAGTAGACCTGCTCGTGTAGGCTGCCCTGAAGGAAGGCAGTGGAGAAGTCGAGGGAGTGAAGCTCGTAGTCACGCTGAGCAGCTAGGTGTAACAGAACCCGAAGAGTAGTCATCTTCGGGGTCGGAGCGAAGGTCTGGAAGAAGTCCACCCCCTTGCGCTGACTGAAGCCTCTAGCCACATAGCGCGCCTTGAACACAGGCGGCTCTCCAGGAGGGCGCTTCACATTGAAGAGCCAGCGGCCATCGACAACGTTCACCCCAGGTGGGGGAACTGCGTCGACAAGGTGCCGGTGGATCTCCAAGATGCCATCTCCTGTTCCATGGCAGCTATCCACTGTGAGGCCCAGGGTCCCGAAGTCGCCTCAGCGTAAGTGCGAGGGGTCGGGATGTCGAAAGCGTCTGGGTCACCCTCAGGGACTAGCAGCATGGAACAGAGATGGGGAGCGGCCTCGAAGAGGAAAGCAAGCTCGAACTGGCGGTCCTCCAGGACGTCACTGCCAGAGCAGGAGCACCCCGACAGACGGAGGACAGGCAGGGTCAGAGACCAGAGCGGTGGCGTAGTCAAGGCGGCGGGTAGAGGCGAAGTCAGCGACAGCAGCGACAAGGGCGTCAAGGCACGAGACCGGAACAGACGGGTCGGTAACAAGAGAGGCAAGGACCCGAGAAACAAGGGGACAAGCGGCACGAAGGTAGTCAGACAGCGGGGGGGGTGCAACAACAAGGGAGGACGGAGGAGGCGACGGCAGAAGGGGAGGACGAGACGTGTGGGAACGAAGCAACATAGGGTGGGAGCGCAAGACAGGCGAGGCAGGACGAGCACGGGAGGGACGGTGAGACCAGACGTGCGACGGAGGAGTCGGGTCAGGACACAGGGGAGGTGACACAGGAGGGGAACGAGGGGGGAGACAGGCCGGGGACGAGTCCGGTGGAGGGAAAACAGGGCCGTAGACAGGAAGAGGAGGAGACGGCCGGGGAGGAATAGACGCAGGGTCGGGTGACGGAAGGCGGAGCAGGCGAAGGGCTGACACCGGCGGGGACTGCTGCTGCGGCAGCGCAACGGCGACACCTGGACCGCAAGCTGCTCCTCGGCTACCACCGGCACTCTCCACACCAGCACCCCCAGAGGGGCCACCCCAGGGCGACCGGGACGAGCACCCCCAGAGTCAGCGAACGGGGGCCGCGACGGCGGTGCGGCGGCGGCGGCAGCGACAACGACGGCTGCAGCGGCGGCAGAGGCGGTGGAGGAGGGGACTGGGAGGGGACACCGGGGAGGGCAGCCGGCGAGGACTGCACAGGAGGGCCACCAGAGTCAGAGGACTCCTCAACCGGGTCCGCCGATGGAAGGGGGGTGACGTGGGACACACCAGAGGGGGCAGGACGGGGAGGGAGGAGGAGGGGCAGTGACTACCGGGAAGGAGTGACCAGGAACAGGGGGGGGTAACAGGGGGACCACGGTGGGGGAAGCGACGGTAGTAGGAAACGGACTCGTCAAAGGTGACGTCGCGAGAGTGAAAGAAGCGGTGAGACGGCGGGTGGTAAAAGTGCCAGTCGGACGCGTCAAGGGGAAAACCGAGGAAGACGCAGGGAAGGGTGCGAGCAGTGAGCTTGTCCGTGCCGGAGGCACGAACGTGAGCAAGGCAGCCCCAGACGTGGAACGCAGACGCGTCACTAGGAGACCCAGTCCAAAGACGGGTCGGCGAAACCTGCGGCTGCTGAGGGTGCGCCACAAGTTAAGCTAGTGAGAAGCGTACGGCCACAGAAAATGGGGTGCACCGGCATGGATCATGGAGGTGCGAGCCACCTTCATGACCAAACCGATGCGTCGCTCAGCGACCCCATTCTGCTGTGGGGAGTCCGGTAGGGTGAACGTCTGGGTGATGCCCTCCGCACGACAAAAGCGACCAAGGACACCTGAGGCAAATCGCCACCACGGTCTGAGTGAAGACGCAAGACAGGGAGACCGCGGTGGACACGCGCAGAGACAAGCCAGGGGATGAGAGCGCCAGGCACGTCGGCCTTGCGCTCCAGGGGAAAGACAGTGGTGTAACGAGTGAAGTCGTCGACAAGCACAAGGAAGTAGCGCTCTCGACGCGGCCCAGAGACGGGGGCGGGGCCCCAGACGTCCAGGTGCAGGGTCTGCAGCGGCGCGGCGGTAGGGGGAAAGAGGAGGAGTGAGGGGCACGGCGAAGCCGACCCTCGACACAGGGCGTGCAAGGGGGGGGGGGAGGAGGGAAACGCGGGGAGAGAACCGGGGAGACCAAGGACAAGACCGTGCTGGACATGTGACGCAGATGCGGGAGCGCAGGGTGACCTAGGCGGTGGTGCCAAAGGGAGAGTCGGGTGAGTGAGGGACCGACAGGAGCAGGCAGCAGCAACCTGGGTAGACGCAGCCACCTGAGGGGGGCCCCAGCGGGGGGTCACGGTATCCAGAGTGAACAGGCCGGACACCGGGTCCCGGGGGAACGTGGACAGGGGGCACCAGTGGCGGCCTCGGTACAGACAGCATACCGCTCGTGGCCAGGGAACGTAGTGGTGACGCCAAGGTCCTGGAGGCAGCCGACACCAACTAGGTTCCTGGAGAACGAGGGGATATGCAGACCTGTGAGAGAGCCCGAAGGAACTGCTGGACAGGGAAGGGTGGTGGAACTGCCGGGCGACTACCGGACCACCCAAAGGGGTCAGCAGAGAGACGCAGCAGGAACAGGAAGCGGCGTCAGGGTGGTGGAGTCATGGAAGAAACACCGAGAAGCGCCAGAGTCCAAGGTGAAGGAAGCGAAGCAGAGGCGTCTGGCGTCGGAACGACGGTGGAAGCACCAAGACTAACAAAGCAGAGGATCCTACGCCTGACGCAGCAGGGGAGGCTACGCTAGACACACCTACGCTAGGCAACAGTGAGTAATAGCTGGAAGCACACTAGAGTCATCAGCATACATCACATGCAGAGTAGCAACAATGCATCCATGTCTAAGTCAAAAATCGGAATACTACGTTAAGCATGATGTGCCAGTCCGGGAGGTCTGGCGACGGGCCGAAGCGCTGACGAAGAGGTCGTCCAGGCGACGAAAACAGCGGGGAGTGGAGTGACCGATCTTACCGCAAATGTAGCCGCGGCGAGGACCGGTCTGGATCTGTACTGACAACGTCCGCCGCCAGAGCCACCACTCGACACACCACCACGCGCCCGGCCACCGCCAGCGCCGGGCCCCGGGCGGGAGGACACTCGTCTGCCGTGTCTGCGACGGCTGCTGCGGCTGCTGCAAGGCTGCGACTGCGGCAACTGCTGCGGCTGCTGCAACTGCAGGGGCGGCGGCTCAGCTGGACTGGGCAGGGTCCCCTCGTCCGCTCCAGCACCAGACGACCCGACCCCACCACTACCCCCTCCCGCACCCCGCCGGTAGCAGCAGTCTCAGCCACTGCGGCAGAGCCGTCGGAGAAGGTACACTGAGCGGGGCCAAACCCTGAAAGATAGGACCGGCACGGCACCGCTCGCCTGGGCGATGGAGCGGTGACGGGTCTCTATCACCGTCAGGGTGTCTACAAAGTCAGTGAGGGTGAGGTCGGCGGGGTGAATGCTAAGGAAGCGGTCGCGGCTGACAGCAGGCGGTCAGGGAGGCGGGTGGCAAGCAGGTAGAGGGTAGAGGTAATGGGCGGCTGGTGGGCTCTAAGCTGTGCGTCAGTGCAGGCAGCGCGCCAGGTCTCATCTATCGAGCGCAGGTGGGCAGCAAGGTCAGAGACAGTAGGAAGGATGCAAGGTCAGGAAAGAGGATCGGGAGGATCAGGCGACCACCGAGGCAGCCGGAGGAGTGGAATAGCGCTGGGATGACCGCATTCTAAGTATGCCTGAGCAGTGGTGAGGGACCTAAAGCGAGGGCGCTCGGACGGGGGAAGGGCGTTGCTAATGGCAAGCTGGGCGACAGCATCGCGAGAAAGCCAGACAGAGCGCGCACTGGCAGTGGCAGCAGTAGACTCGCGCTCGGTGGGGGTGGAGTCAGCGGGCAAAATAGCAGGGGGGTCCGGGCAGGGGAGCGTACCGTCAAGGTGTGCGGAAAGCGGTTCGCCATCCTGCCGCTGGCCAGTGAGTTGACGGCGGAGGTCGGCAAGCCACGCCTCGAACTCCAGGGGCTGGCCTTCAGCGTCGAAGCGAAGCTCCGCCGCCATCAGGAACAGCGCAGTGCGGTGCAGGGCAGTGCAGCAAGGTGGAGTGCGGTGCCGTGCGGTACAATGCGGTGCAGTACGGTGCAGGGCAGTGCAGGGCGGGGGGGGGGGAAACCGTACCAGTGAGGAGGACCGGGGCCGGGGCAGGGACGAGCGCAGGGGCCGGGCCGGTGCAACGGGGCCGGGCGGGTGCGACGGGGCCGGGCCGGTGCGACGAGGCCGGGCGGGTGCGTCGGGGCCGGGCTGGTGCGACGGGGCCGGGCCGGTGCGGCGGGGCCGGGCAGGTGCGTCGGGGCCGGGCCGGTGCGACGGGGCCGGGCAGGTGCGTCGGGGCCGGGCCGGTGCGACGGGGCCGGACGGGTGCGACGGGGCCGGGCGGCTGCGACGGGGCCGGGCAGGGGCGACGGGGCCGGGCGGGTGCGACGGGGCCGGGCGGGCGCTACGGGGCCGGGCTGATGCGACGGGGCCGGGCAGGTGCGACGGGGCCGGGCGGGTGCGACGGGGCCGGAAGGCGTGACGGGGCCCAGGAGGGGGGGGGGGGGGGGGGGCTCGACGCGGCCCAGGAGGGGCGCTACGGGGCCCAGGAGGGGCGCGACGAGGCCCAGGGGGGGGCACTACGGGGCCCAGGAGGGGCGCGACGGAACCCAGGAGGGGCGCTACGGGACCCAGGAGGGGCGCGACGGGGCCCAGGAGGGGCGCTACAGGGCCCAGGAGGGGCGCGACGGGGCCTGGGAGGGCGCGACGAGGCCCAGGGGGGGGCACTACGGGGCCCAGGAGGGGCGCGACGGAACCCAGGAGGGGCGCTACGGGGCCCAGGAGGGGCGCGACGAGGCCTGGGAGGGGCGCGACTGAGCCCAGGAGGGGCGCTACAGGGCCCAGGAAGGGCGCGACGGGGCCCAGGAGGGGGTACGGGGCCCAGGAGGGGCGCTACGGGGCCTAGGAGAGGCGCGACGGGGCCTGGGAGGGGCACTACAGGGCCCAGGAAGGGCGCGACGGGGCCCAGGAGGGGCGCTACGGGGCCCAGGAGGGGCGCTACGGGGCCTAGGAGAGGCGCGACGGGGCCTGGGAGGGGCACTACAGGGCCCAGGAAGGGCGCGACGGGGCCCAGGAGGGGCGCTACGGGACCGAGGAGGGGCGCGACGGGGCCCAGGAGGGACGTGACGGGGCCTGGGAGGGGCGCGACGGGGCCCAGGAGGGGCGCTACAAGGGCCCAGGAAGGGGCGCGACGGGGCCCAGGAAGGGGCGCGACGGGGCTAGGGGGGTCGCAACGGGGCTAGGGGCACGACGGGGCTAGGAGGGGCGAGCGGAAGCGGTAGGGGGGGGGGATCCTAACCTACGCGTGATACCATATCAAAATCAGAAAAGTGTTATTGATAGAGTGAGAGTATGTTGGGCTGAGAAATGCCCTTAGGATCTTTTTCAGAGACTAAGTCCCAGTTGAAGATTGAGACTTGAGTAGTGCAGCGGAAGTTGAGGCAGTTGAACCCTTGTACTAGTATATGAGAACAAGTGATGATTAAAGAAACAAGCATACAGCAATATATATGAAATAAGAAAGGAGTTGTAGAATACAGTTGCAGGAGCGGTTATCGAGTCGCACAGGCGACTCAATTGCCGCTTCGGTTACCATCCGCGATGTTGTAACTGTCAGTCGCAACCTCCAGTTGCGACCTTTCGAGTTCCTTCGCGTTCTTTGTCTGCCCCCTCGTGTAACCTCCGTTGGCTCGCGTACCCCCCCTGTAATCTTCCTCGAGTGTAGTGTTACACTTCAGAAACGCTTAAGTCCTTTGAGATATTCCAACAGAGTACACACAGATATACCTAAGTCGTGTACTCTCTAAGAGATGACCCTATACAGTCTATACAAACATGACAATAAACATGTTTGACATTAGGGACTTTAAATATGCACCTGTAAAAAAAACTGGCATTTGGGTCCCGTATACGTGGGAAAACGATAACATGACTGTTTTCTGTATGACGACTATTGTAACAAGGGCGACAAGCGCAAGGGGTGTGTAAGCTTCCAAGGAGTTGAGGCTGGAGAGGCAGTCAACGGCGACAGATATAGGACCTGACGAGGGAAAGGGCGGTAGAGTAACAGATGGAGATGGGAACACTACATGCTCTTGATTGAGGTGCAGAATGTCGAAGGAGAGAATTATCATTGTACCCTTCATGACGAGTCAGATATGCGTTTTCTATCTTCGCCAAGGAAACTGCAACTAAGCCAGAGGGAGTTGGGCTGGAATCGTTGCGTGCATTTGAAGTGAGAGAGGTTTGTCACAGTAAGTGCGTGCGTGACTGCGCACGTGTTGTTGGTGTGTGCGTCCATGAGTGTGGGCGTGCATGCACAAGTAGTATATGTGCCTGTGTACGGTATGTGTACACACACCGCATGGATGTGCGAGCACCTCTGTCTGGAGGCACATCCATGCGGACCAGGAAAGGCATGCTCACCACTTTCTGGTCGTCGCCACCCGTGGCAATGCAGGCATCATCAGGTGCCACCGCCACCTACGCGGAAGAGCAAATCAGGAGATTGCTCATGCAAATGCAAAGAGACGTTCTGAGTGTTTTAGATGATTTAAGCGTTGACAAATTGAGCAGCTTACACTGTTCATTTATCCAAGGGCTTATGCTGTTAGATATTAGCTTGCAAAGGCGTATTAGAAAGCGCTTACATATTTCATGCATTAGAATGCTTACAGTATTTATTGATCGAGTATGTGCAAAGGAGACGGCAGTGAGGGGGTCAGCTAGAGTCACATCCCATACAGCCATGCTGCCATTAAAGAAAATTGGAAAGCGAAGAAAATGAGCAGCAGTAAAGATATGAAAGGTGAGGACTGAACAACACAGGTGACGGACACAAGTGAAGTACGACTCACGAAAGGGTTCAGACAGGTGACCACTGAAAATCATGACCCAGACGATCCCACCTGGCTTCGCCCCACCTGCCATTGCCACTGCCTGTCACTCGCCCACCTGCCATTGCCACTGCCTGTCACTCGCCCACCTGCCATTGCCACTGCCTGTCACTCGCCCACCTGCCATTGCCACTGCCTGTCACTCGCCTACCTGCCATTGCCACTGCCTGTCACTCGCCCACCTGCCATTGCCACTGCCTGTCACTCGCCCACCTGCCATTGCCACTGCCTGTCACTCGCCCACCTGCCATTGCCACTGCCTGTCACTCGCCCACCTGCCATTGCCACTGCCTGTCACTCGCCCACCTGCCATTGCCACTGCCTGTCACTCGCCCACCTGCCATTGCCACTGCCTGTCACTCGCCCACCTGCCATTGCCACTGCCTGTCACGAGGCCAGGCGAGGCTGAGAGCCAGCGGGCGTCGTTCACCCCTTCGTCCCCACAGTCCACAGACCTGGGGGCGGCGTGTTGGGGAAGGGGGGGAAGGGGAGGGGGAATGGGAGGGCCAGGGCTTTGAGGGATTTGTATAGCAAATGTTTGACTTGTGAAGGATTGATTGTACACTTTCACGTTGAATGAATTACATCTACACAGAAAAGAACCAAGTAGACAGTTTTGAAAAAGGTAGATCACTGGAATGGGGTGGGAAAAGAGTAGAAAAGAGGGGCAGCAGGCACCATGCTATGCACGATAAACCATTCAGCATGCTTCAAACCTCAAGCACCGTCACCGCATATAACATCCCCCAACCTTGTCTCCCACCTTGCATGCTGCACTGAGAGCTGCACAGAGGGCATGGGGGGCATTATTCACCATTCTGCACACAGCACGCCCCTACCCCTGCCCCTCCCACTCCTCTCACCCGGCATGCTGCACCGAGTGCTGCAGTGAGGGCACGGGCAGGCCGTGGGAGAGGCGGAAGAGAGCGCAGAGGGGGGAAGATGGTGAGGAGGCGGAGGAAGGAGGGCAGGACGAGGAGGAGGGAGGCAGCGGGAGTCAAAGACGAAGCAGCAGTTGGCAGAGCAGGCGGCATGGAAGAAGCGACCGCACGGGCTGAAGGCTGCTGATGTCACCTGGGGCAGATGGGGGTGGGAGGGAGGAGTTGACAGTGGTGCAGAATGTGCAGCGAGGAGAATGCATGCGAGAGGGGCGGCGAGCAGCACACCGTTCAAGGCTCCGATCTCCCCCTCTGATCTCTCGCCGCACCCACTCTCCTCACATCCCTCGTCCTGCCTCACACCCTCCCACTCAATTCACATCCCTCCCTCTTACTTCACAACCCCTCCCTCTTACCTCACCCCCCCTCTCACCTCACCCCCCCGTCACATCACTCCTCCCCCTCACCTCGCAACCTTGCCCCAAGGACACTCGGGCAACAGCCTTGTGAATGCGCGAGTCAAACACAGCCACGGCGCCATCTCCACCGCCTGCAGGCAAGGGGGGAAGGGAGGAATAGGAGGAAATGGTGAGCGATTAGCAGTCGTGCAGGGACACCGCTCGCATGAGGGCATGGACAGCATTGCCGGCGTTGGTGTGGCACAAATGAAGGCACGTGAAGGAGAGCAGGTGAGCCAAGAAACACCTATTCGAGAAAGGCAAGAAGAGCATGTGTTGAAGCTGAGTGTGAGGAGCACCGACTCGGAAGGCTGTGCTGGAGCTGGTATCCATGTCTGGCAAAAGTACCAAGTGGTCTTTGCATGCCTGCAGCTTTGCATCCACACAACGAGTGCGCTCCATCCTCCTGTGACCTGCCCATCCTACTGTGACCAGCCCAGCCTCCTGTGACCTGCCCATCCTGCCGTTTCCCCACGGCAGTGGGAACACTTTGACCAGGTTCACAAAGGCCGGTCCAATGCCAAGGCCCACTGGAGTTACCCGATGTAACCAGCACTGATGAACCAACACGGCGCAAAGGGCTACCACACGAGGCACATGCATCAGCAGGCTCTGGGAAAAGAGCAGCTCACCAGCAATGATGGTGCGGGGGTCCGCTGGGCTAGGACCGACACATGTCACAAACTGCAAGAAGATACAGAGGGATGGCGCACCGCGCACGGGATGGGCGTGGGCGGATGAAGATGGTCATGGGCGGATGAAGATGGTCATGGGTGGATGAAGATGGTCATGGGTGGATGAAGATGGTCATGGGTGGATGAAGATGGTCATGGGTGGATGAAGATGGTCATGGGCGGATGAAGATGGTCATGGGTGGATGAAGATGGTCATGGGTGGATGAAGATGGTCATGGGCGGATGAAGATGCTCATGGGTGGATGAAGATGGTCATGGGTGGATGAAGATGGTCATGGGTGGATGAAGATGGTCATGGGTGGATGAAGATGGTCATGGGTGGATGAAGATGGTCATGGGTGGATGAAGATGGTCATGGGCGGATGAAGATGGTCATGGGTGGATGAAGATGGTCATGGGTGGATGAAGATGGTCATGGGTGGATGAAGATGGTCATGGGTGGATGAAGATGGTCATGGGCGATGAAGATGGTCATGGGTGGATGAAGATGGTCATGGGTGGATGAAGATGGTCATGGGTGGATGAAGATGGTCATGGGCGGATGAAGATGGTCATGGGTGGATGAAGATGGTCATGGGTGGATGAAGATGGTCATGGGTGGATGAAGATGGTCATGGGCGATG
>BQMB01001009.1:0-42829 GCA_027943415.1 Closterium sp. NIES-67
GCTTTAATGAAAAACTTATGATGTTCGAGGGGCTAGAGCCTTGGAGAAAATTCGGGAGGGACTCCAAAAGAAGCAGACAGCTGTGGAGATTATACCGGTACCGGACACAACTTGGGGACCAAATTAAGGAGTGTGGAAAGAAGCCGACCTTTCCACGGAGTCAACGTCCTCTCCCGACACCAGCCCACAACGACTACCCGCTCCCCAGGGAAGACGTCAGTGGAGCTGAAGCAGCTCAAGAGGAAGCTGGGGGTCTACAAGAAGCTGCACAAACCCCGAACTCCTTCTACGGATGCATCCAGTTCTTCGGCATCAACGACACGCACAGTCGTCAAGGAAACTCCGGGCCCTGGAGAAGAGCCGTTCTCCAAGCAGCCTCGGCCAGCTGCTAGCTCAGGAGCAGATAGCAACGAAAAGGTGTGTACGGATTATTGGGATGTACCCTATGACCCCATTAATGAGACTATCTTTGGGTACTCTGAGCAACGCCCGCCTCTCGTGCTCGAGGTCATCTGCAAAGGACGACGCCTCCAAGCACTCGTGGACAGCGGAGCGTCACACACCGTCTGCGACAAGGCAATAATCGACCGACTTCGAGAAGAGTACAAGCCTTCAAAATTCTCTGCAACGATGGTGGATGGCAGCAAGTTACCAGTACACGGCGAAGCAGTGCTACATCTACAAATCGGACCACTGCGCTGGAGACCTGCACTCCCCATCACCAACATCAAAGGGCTTGACTTGATCTTCGGGCGAGACTTCCTGAAAAGATTCAACCCCGAGATCAACTGGGTGAACCGCACCGCAAGCATCTACAACAATGGACGGAGAGTACAGCTACCCAACTGGGACGATACTGGAGATATCCCAGTGGAGACACTCGCACGATTCGAGAAGGACGTGAAGCGGACCGACACCGGGTTCCTGGCGATAGCAACAGAGGTGGAGAATGACGGAGAGAAAGCCTCGAAAACTCCAGAAAAAATCAAGGAATTATTAAAGGAGTTCCAAGACATTCTTCCTGACGATCTTCCGAACGAGCTACCGCCATACCGAACACATCAACACGAGATTGTGGAGGAACCGGGTTCGAAGCCGACCTTCCGAGCACCATACCGGCTCAGCCCTACGGAGCTGACCGACATGAAGAAGCAGATCGAGTATCTCCTAGCCAAAGGACTCATCCGACCATCTACTTCGCCATACGGTGCCCCAGTACTCTTCACACCGAAACCGGACGGAAGCCTGCGCATGTGCATCGACTACCGAGCTCTTAACAAGCAGACCATCAAGAATAAATATCCGATACCACGAATCGATGACCTGCTTGACCAGCTTCGGGGAGCTACGGTATTTTCCAAACTGGATCTGCGGTCCGGATACTGGCAGATACGGATGGCGGACAACTCTATCCACAAAACTGCTTTCCGAACTCGGTACGGATCGTACGAGTATTTGGTCATGCCGTTCGGACTCACCAACGCGCCGGCAACGTTCCAAGCCGAAATGAACCACATTCTACGACCACTTCTGGACGAATGCGTGGTGGTGTACCTGGACGACATACTCATCTACTCGCGCGACATGAAGCAGCACGTCGAACACCTGCGACGCGTCTTCGAAATTCTTCGACGAGAACGATTCTACGTCAAACTGTCCAAGAGCGAATTCGCCCTGGAAAAGGTCCAATTTCTAGGACACATGGTGAGCGCTCAAGGAGTTCACGTCGACCCCAAGAAAATCGAAGCCGTACGTACGTGGAAGACACCCGAGAACGTGAAGGAGTTGCAGCAGTTCCTAGGCTTCGCTAATTACTACAACAGGTTCGTGCCACAATATGCGAAAATCGCAGCACCACTCACGAATCTGCTGAAGAAGAACACGCCCTACAAATGGGAACCAAAGCACCAGGAAGCCGTGGAGCAGCTGAAACAAGCACTAACATCCGCACCGGTGCTCATCTTGCCAGATCCCGAACGTGACTACGTCATTGAAGCAGACGCCAGTGATCAGGCCGTGGGAGCAGTCTTGATGCAAGACCAAGGGAATGGACTGCAACCCATTGCCTACCTCAGCAAGAAACTGCACGGAGCAGAACTCAACTACCCGATACACGACAAAGAGGCCCTTGCTATCATCATCGCCTTCAAAGCATGGAGATGCTATCTCGAAGGACGAAGAACAACCGTCTACACCGACCACTGCAGCCTGAAATATTTGAAGACACAACCCAACCTTTCCAGGCGGCAGGTCCGGTGGATCGACTTCCTCGAGACACACTTCCACTACGACATCGTGTACAAGCCTGGCCACAAGAACAAAGCAGACGCGCTCAGCCGGCCTGCACACGTTGCCGCGATTCAGGTCGAAGGGATGAATCCACTACTCAAGGGACTCTTCACACACGGGTACGCCATCGACCCCGAAATACCCTTGGCAGAAAAACGACATCTACTACAGTGGGACAACGACATTGCGTACCGGAAAGGCTCAACGAAAATCTGGGTACCCAATTACCCTCCTTTGCGCCAGTTACTACTCGAAGAATACCACGACGTCCTGTACGCTGGACACTTCGGTAGCAACAAGACGCTCACCGGTATCGCCAAACACTACTACTGGCCCCATATGGCAGACGACGTCCAGAAATTCGTCACCTCGTGTGATACATGTCAGCGGATGAAGAGCAGCAAGCAGAAAAAGGCGGGACTACTGCAGCCTCTTCCTGTCCCAGAACAACCATGGCAAGTGGTTAGCCTAGACTTCATTACCGGGTTACCACCTACCTCCAGCGGTCATGACGCCATCCTTGTCGTCATTGACAAGTTCTCCAAAATGGGACACTTCATCCCGACACACACGACGGCACGCACCGAGGAGACAGCACAGCTCTTCGTTCGTCACATCATCTCACAGCATGGCATCCCAACTACACTCATCTCCGACCGAGACCCCAAGTTCACTAGCAAGTTCTGGAAGGAACTTATGTCTCTGCTCGGCACCAAACTCGCCATGTCATCCGCATACCATCCGCAGACAGACGGACAGACCGAGCGCCTCAACCAAATTGTTGAGCAACTCCTCCGAGCAGCCTGCAAGGACGACATCTCCAAATGGGACTTGCACCTACCCGTCCTGGAGTTTGCCTACAACAACGCTACACACGCCGCTACGGGACAGACGCCGTTCTTCCTCTGCTACGGACGCCACCCACTCACACCACAGAAACCGACAACACCAGCAACAGTCCAACCTGCACACGACTTCATCACAACCATGCATCAGCTTTGGGATCGGACCCATAAGCGCCTCCTTGACATTCAACAGCAACAGAAGCTCCAGGCCGATCGCCATCGCAACGACCACACCATTTCCGTGGGAGACCAGGTTCTCCTTGACACCCGCAACCTGGACATCAGCCATCTCCCATCTAAACTTCGACCTCGCTTCTGCGGGCCTTTTCTCGTTGAAGCACAGGTCACTCCTGTTACCTTCCGCTTACGCCTACCAGCTACCTGGAAGATTCACAACGCCTTCCATGTCCAACTTCTGAAGCCCTATCGAGATCCTAATACGATCTTCGTCGGACGCCAACCGCCGCCGCCGCCACCCGTCCTCGTCCAAAATGAACCCGAGTACGAGGTCGAGTCCGTGCTTGCACACCGCCGTCGTCGGAATGGCACCGTGGAGCTTCTTATTCGTTGGAAGGGCTATGATCCTTCTGAGGACAGCTGGGTCTCTGAGACCGACATGGGTAACGCCCGTCGTCCTCTGCATGACTACCTTGTCAAGCAGGGTGTTACTTCTACCACCCAGCTTTGAGGGGGGGAAGTGTGAGAGTACGACTCCGTTACACCACTTGGCCTTTTCCATATTTCATCTTCATTTCATTCCTCTTTTTATCTCATCTCCTTTTGCCTCATATTCCCCATTTTCCATTATCCTTTGGTTTCTTCCTTTATTATTATTATATCACCGACCAGGCATGGAATGTTCTAGACACGCTATCTAGCGTAATCCTGCCGTAATCTCTTAAAGCCAATAGCCTCGCGTGGCTATACGCAGGGTGATTCTATCTTCTAGAAGGGTCTATTCCCTTAGGATAAGATAAACCTGGTTACCTGATGTACTCTGGAAGTATAAAAGCGCCTTGTACTGATCGATAGGGCAACTTTTCCTCGACACATTCGATCCTGTGACACCTTGTCTGATTCCTTTGACTGGTCTTTAGACCCCTTGTCTCAAAGGCTGGACTAGTAGTGCCGCCCTGAGCTGCTTCTTCCCTTGTTAGGCACTGCCCCTATATAGTCTAGGGGGTGTGTCAAACATAGCTTATGCAGCTACTGTAGACTATATATGTTTGTGCCTTAGTGGGTACAACACTCTAGACTATATTGCCTTGTATCTCACCACTCTAGTTATTCATTCTTTCTGTTAGTTACTATGTCGAAAACCTTATATCTTAAAGCGAGAGGTCAAAATAGTGAAGGCGGGTCCAGCTTGAAAGGGCCCAGACGTCATTTTTTGCGACTAAGGGACAAAACTGCGACGGGGCAGAGGATACACTGTCGAGAAATGCGAGCATGGGAAATTGGGCGAGTAGAGGCAGTTACCTGATTGGTTGATGGGAAACCCATGACGTACGATGGGAAACGTGGCTCAGGAAAAATCGCAAGCAGCGCGCCACTTGTCGCCCAGGCCCCACTGCCTGTAAGCTGCACCAAGTGGGCCCAACTCGAATTTCAAGTTGGACCGAGGTTCACTACTCCGGCAAAAACGAGGCTGGGCCCGAATTGGTCGAAATGCTAAGTGCGCAAATCTGTGATCGTAAAATCTATCGCCAGTGCGAAATGTTGCAAGCGCAATTCGATTACGTGGCATACGGCTTGGTAAAAAACGCGGGCTGCTGCCTGCCCCTCCAAAAACATATTAACTGTTGGGTCGTTTCTAGTTGGTTTCGTCAACAGGACGAAACACATTTCGTTGCGATACTTCTTCGTCAAGGACGAAGTCGAGAAGGGGAGAATGCGATTGGTTTACTCTTCAACCAATGAAATGGTTGCAGATTTTCTCACCAAGAAGCTGACACATCAGAAGTTTCAATACTGCAACGAGCTCTGCGGGATTATCATGAAGTGAAACTATCGGACTTCCAGAAATGAAGGGGAGTGTTGTGATAAAGTTATACTTGTTGTGCTGAGAAAAGCCCTTGGGATCTTTCCAGAGACTAAGTCCCAGCTGTAAAGACTTGAGACTTGGGGTAGTGCAGCGGAAGTTGAGGCAGTTGAACCCTTGTACTAGTATGTGAGAACAAGTGATAATAAAAAGACAAACATACAGCAATATATAGAAGATAAGAAACAGTTGTAGAGTACAGTTGCAGTAGCGGTTTATCGAGTCGTACAGCGACTCGATTGTCGCTTCGGTTACCATCCGTGCTGTTGTAACGGTCTGTCGCAACCTCCAGTTGCGACCCTTTGAGTCCCAAACCCTTCGTGTTCTTTGTCCGCCCCCTCGTGTAACCTCCGTTGACTCGCGTACCCCTTGCAATCTTCCTCGAGTGTAGTGTTACACTTCAGAAACGCTTAAGTCTTTTGATGTACTTTCAACACTCCCCTTCGTTTCTGGAGTGCTGACTTGTTCAGGTCCGATGACGTTTGTTTGTCCGGTCAGCAACATGCAGTAGTCGAATTTTGCTTTTGCCAATTTCTTCGTCAAATAGTCTGCGGCCATTTCTGTTGTCGGGCAGTAACTGAGTTGAAGTCTCCCTTTCGCGATTTCATCTTTGACGAAGAAGTACCGCAGGGCGATGTGTTTGGTTCGGTTGGCGAAGCCGTCCTTGTTTGCGATTTTGATCGCAGAGTGGTTGTCGCAGAAGAGTGAGAAGGCGGGCAGGGTCGTGATCTTCGCTTCCTCGAGTAACTCTCGCAGGTAGAGTCCTTCCTTGGTCGCAGTACAAAGGGCGATGTACTCTGCTTCAGCCGAGGATAGTGCGATTAACTCCTGCTTGCTCGACTGCCAGGAGATAGTTCCGATGGGTTCTAGTCGGTAGATGTAGCCCGTCCTAGATCGTCGATTTTCCCTGTCTCCCGCGTGGTCGGCGTCGACGTATCCGAGTAGTTGTACGGACGGTGTTGTCGCTTTGCTGTAGGTAAGTCCGATCGTTGGCGTGGAGACGAAGTAGAGTAGTGCCCGGTTGAGTTCCTCGAGATCTTCCTGTTCCGGTTGCTTCAGATGCGTCGCTAGTTGACTCGCACTATAGGACAGGTCGGGTCGGCAGGTGACTGCTGCGAATAGTAGGCAACCGAGCTTCTGTTGATACTCCTGGATTTGCTTCGCGGGGAGTTTTGCGGAGGCGCTGTTGTTGTTTCCGTAGCGGTAGGGAGTCGGGACCGTAGTCGGCGTCAGTCCGAATTTCTTCGCGACAGTGCCTGCGTACTTTCCAGCGTGTAGGTAGAACGCCGAGTTGTCTTCGACGACATTTAGTCCCAAGTACTGGGTCACTGAGTCGGACACCATGAGCGTCAGGTCCCCTTTCAGCTCCCCTTCGAACCAGGTGACGATGTCGGTGGTAGAACCGATGTAGAGCAGGTCGTCGACGTAGACTATGAGCAGAATGTAATCTCTTCCCTTCTGCAGTCGGTACATGCCTTGGTCATGTGGTAACTGTAGGAATCCGATTTTTACGAGCCGGCCGTGAAGGTGCTGCTGCCAGAGCCGTGGGGCTTGCTTGATCCCGTAAAGGGATTTTTCCAGCTGGCATACTTTTGAAGGGTCGTCGATGAATCCGTGGGGTTGTTCGACGAAGATTTCGGCGTCCACAGGTGCGTACAAGAAGGCGTTTGCGACGTCGATTTGCCGTAGTGGTAGTTTCTTCGTGGCCGCGACGGCGAGTAGGATGCGCAGGGAGGTGTGACGGGAGACTGGGGCGAAGGTTTCTGTGTAGTCGGTTCCGTATCGTTGGTCGAAGCCTCGTACGACCCATCGCGCTTTAAAACGTTCGATGGAGCCGTCCGCGTTGGTCTTAATGCAGTACACCCATTTCCCCGAGAGAATGTTCCTCCCGTTGGTGTTGGTTGTCGGTACTAACTTCCATGTATTCCGGTCTTGGAGGGCTTTTAACTCTTTTTCCATTGCTTCCTTCCATTCCGCCTTATGTTCCCCCCCCAGAGCCTGCGACAGGGTCGATGGCTCGCTCGGAGAAGGCGGCGGCGGGTGCTGGACGGAGACCCATAGTCCTAGGATCTGCAGTCCCGTGGCTGTGTGTCATTACCCAACATACTAGTGCACAGGAAGAAAGTTTTTTATTCTTTATTAAAATAAAAATAAAAAATGGAGCATACCGTATAAGAAATCTAGCTGTGGCACTATATCTATCAACACAAACTCTGCACCGACGGATATTTTCCAGCCAAAAGCATCGCTGGACCGCTATGTCAACCGGTCCACGTGTATGGAGGCAATTCCTTCTAGAGATTTTGTGTCTGAGTTGGAGCTAACCAATAAGGTAGATGGACCGTGTGGTCAAAATGTCTCTGATACGAAGGGATTTTATTAGAAGCTATAGAAATAGAAAATAGTCGGATACAGTATGTCAACTTTCACAAAGATTTTGACGATGAGAGCTATACGAGGTGAGTGATCATGAACAAGTTGCTAAGATGTTCCAGAGTTGCGAGACCATCATATCCGACGAGGATAGTGGAAATTCCGTTGGTGAAGACTCTTGGATATGTAAGGATGCCATTGACGAGACAGGGAATGATTGTGAGTTCGAAGCTAATGATAATCAACCACTCACTGAAGTTGATGTAGGGATGGAGCTTGGCTCATCAATTGGGAAGGAGCAAATGTGTGATATTTTCGTTCTATATCTGTCTATGAGAGCGTGTAGCCTAGCGTTTCAGAACAGATTTCCGTCTGAAGGTGAAACCGGTTACTGGGTTTGCCTGTGTTCTCAAAGAAGTTCGCCAAAGCCCTCACAAAAGAAACGTCAGTTTCAAACTCCAATGTTCCACGCTTGTCTGGACACAGTGTCCAAACGATATTCTGGACAAATGTCCGGATGCTTCCCACCAAAACCAAACATCTCCCCTGCGCGAATTTTGCGAGCAGTGTCGTCAGTCACCAGAAACAGCGCCATTGCACGGAATTCCCGACCAGCCCGCCAAAAACAACAAAAATGGATGTTCGGCGGAAGGCTCTTTCTACAGGCAAAACTTGCATTGCAGATAGCTAGAGCAACTATACACTAGCCCATGCTAGAGACCCATGTCCCAAAGAGCACAAAAAAGAACCCTTTGAAGAAGCAGGCATAATCTGTGATTTGCATGCTCTTTCCCCACCATGGACTCCCGCAGTCTCCTATTCTCAAACTCACCTGCCTGCGACGGCGACCATCTCCCCTTCAAGCCCCAGTACCACAATCCACCCCATCCTGGATTCACTTCCATAGCCACCCAAGATCTGAGACCCGGACGCAGCCACTGACGGTGCATGTAAGTCAACCGCATGACTGTAGAGATTAATGAAGAATAGATACTACATATCTTAAATCCCCCTACCATCTCCTGGCTCCCCTCCCTGTCACAATGCGGCCCCTCAAACAGGCCCGATGCCGGACGCCTCTGTGCTCTAGGGCAGGGCGAGCCACTGCCCCACCCCGTACAGCCGCCGCTTCCAACTAATCGGCCAACGCAGTTGCCAGCATCGACCATACCGCATCCGTCGTCTGAGCCGCGACTTCAGCACCCAGCGTTCCCCCACCGGTGGGCACATCTTCCACCGCCTCCACCCCAACTCGCATCATGTCGAGTAGTGCTTCCCCGCCAACAGCCCATCCTAGTATGCCCCTCCTGCGTGACACCATCCCCTCCATGCCGCGTCCCATGACCCAGCCACTGCACCCTACTGGCGACACTAACCCGTCAGGCATTTTCCGTCCTAGCGCGGGTGTTTCGTTGGCAGCCGCCGCCGCGCGATTGGGACGCGGTCAAAGCCTGAGGTGGGAAGGGGGGGGGGGGGGGGATGAAGAGTGGACAGGATTGGATGCGGAGAAGGCACAGCTCGCATTTGCGATCACGGACAAAGGGAAGTCCGACATGAAGGAGCTCATGAAGGACCAGTGAGAGGATTACTGTGAGAGTACGACACCGTTATACCAATTTCCCCTTTCCATATTTCCTTTCTATTTCATTCCTCTTTTTATCCTCATTCGTTCGGTCTTTATCTCATCTCATTTGGTTTCCTATTCCTCCTTTTCCATCATCCTTTGGTTTATCCTGTTATTATAATTATATCACCGACCAGGCTCGGGATGAACTGGCGCGCTATATCTAGCGTAATCCTGCCGTAATCCCTTAAAGCCAATAGCCTCGCGTGGCTATACGCATGGTGATTCTATTTCTAGAAGGGTCTATTCCCTTTGGATAGGATTAGCCTGGTTACCTGATGTACCCTGGAAGTATAAAAGCACCTTGTACTGATTGATAGTGCAACATTGAGCAAACCTTTCCTCGGGACATTCGATCCTGTGACACTTGGTAATCAGAGCCAAGGGTTCAGCTCAACGCTTAACCGCTGGGCCCCCAGGAGCACGCGGAGGATGGAGTCGAAACTTCAATTCCTGTAAGTACAATGCACTTTCATTTAAGTTTCGACGTTCCTCTCGCAGTTGCACCTGGGGTCCCCTTTGAAGGCGAGATGCCTCGCCAACCGTTCGATGGACTGCATCGACGGTGCCGATGTTTCGCGGGGGCAAACGGCCTCGACATGGCGAGCGCGTCAGTTCTGACGGAACACTCCCTGCGACATTCCGAGGAGTTCGCAGTTCGCGACGACACTTGGAGTTGCGCGGAAATGTGCGGAGCTGCGACCGACGACATCCGTCCGATTGAGATTCGACGCTTCAGATCGACCGAGGCGAGAACGAAATCCGTCTGAGCGAGTTCGCGTTTCGGCGCGAATGGGAACGGGACCTCGCAAGCCGCGAAGGTTTTCGGAGCGTCCGATCGTTCGACAGCCGACATCGACGACCGAGAATTGCTGCAGGAAACGAGTCAACCCGGGCGCCGAAAGCTGCTGAACGCGACTCAGGAGTATCCTCAGATCGCTTGGAGTTTGGACCGTCGGATCGACTTCTACTTCAACGGACGAGATGGAGCGCGACTTCTGCACAAAGGGAGAATAACGCGCAGAACAAGAAATCAGCCGCTTTCGACACCGCTGACATCATCTGGACAACCAGATTCGAATTTCTTCAATTGGTGACGAATTTGGCGCGCAAATTTTCTGCCGAGTCAGAAACCTGCCAGAGTATTACCTACTTGGTAATAGCTGCAAGCAGAAAATTGACACGAGAACGTGGATCGTCGGATCGTTGCGGAATCAACGGCACGAATGCAGCAGAGACTACACTTATGGGAAATCATCATCATGGAGACAACATTCGTGACCAGCGACTGCACAATCGACGCATCTTCTGACTGGTGTCGATAACGATCGAGTTATTTTGACGAAGTCATCTTCGTTAAAAATGGATCGACATCAACACAGCGAATCTTCTCCCAGGAAAAACAATGGAGCTGCGTGAAGACATGTCCTCCATCCATGAGACACTTCTTCATACAAATTGATCGACAACCTATGGGATTGCAGAGAAGTAGCTGTTTTCTCTTGCAATGCTCCCAAGTTCAAGTTGCTGCGAAGGAGCAGATTTCGCACGCAACGACGACGCAGTGAACCCGTCTCGTCAAGGCCAGCGAGACACTACTTCGTAACAGGAGCTGAACGATTCGTCTTCATCAAGAATCTCAGCCATCCGAGGTGATTGATAGGAGCAGTCTCAACATCAACCTCACGAGGCGACACACCAATCATGCGTCGCGATTCCAGGTGTTAATGACCTGCGTGGAAGAAAATTCCGTGCACGTCACGATGCTTGACAGATTGAGGAGTAATTAACCTCTAATCCGGCAAGTACTCGTTCACTAGCGACCCTACGGCACATGCATTGGAGGCGATTCTACCAGAAGCCGAAGCGTTACACATCGCAAAAAGTGCAACGTTCACAGATCGTTTTCACCATTCGAGCTCAGGCATAAAGTCGGAAATCGTCCGCCAAGTGTTCGCCAAATGTTTTTTTCTCGTTTCTTTGCACGTAAATGATTCGCGAGTCTTCTGCGGATGGGATGTTATGCGAATGAGTTGTTTTGTGAATGTTACACCTGAATAATAAACATGTTCCCGTGGCTTATATTTGCATAAATGATTGGTTTTTGTACACTTAAACTTCTACAAAGTTTTAAAATTGTGCATAAGTAACTGAAATATAATAATATATAAAATATGTGCAATTTGCCAAAAAAAACTAACTGAATCCAACCCCAACCAACTCAACCCATATCTCACACGCTATTCGAGGTTCGGCGAGACCTGTAACCAGGCTGGGTTACGCATCTCCAATGGGTTGCGAAACCCAGATACCACGTCCTAACCCTATGCACCGTGAGGAAATTGAACAACCCCCTTGGGCATCAAAAGGGGCCATGCGATTGGTCGAAGCCAAACAACAACAATCGCAAACCCAACCCACAGCCTGCTCCCTCGACGGCAAAAACGACTAAGGGAAAGATGGTAGCAGATCTCGAATTCGGGATCTGTAATTTTCTCGACTTGCCCTCGTTTCCTCCTAGATCCATGCTCATGCGTAGCCATGCTAGAGAGTTGGTAGCGACTTATAAGATGGGATCGAGGCGACACCGTTGTCAGGCTAGTGAACGCGGATATCAATTGAGGTTCTTGGCGCGCGTAGCCTAGCCTGGACGAAATCACCAGCGCCTGAAAACAAGGGCAGGAAACAAATGACGAATCCCCCGCTGCTAACGGCCCACCGTTGCGGGCCGCTATAGCTTCCCGCCGCCTTCGATCTCCTCGTACGAAAATGCCACCCGCGGCTTCCCACATCGTGCTATCCCTGTCCTCGCGCTTCCTTGCTTCCCAAATCCCCGCTTCCCGCTTTCGAAAGCACGTCCGCATCTCACCTTCACGTGCTGCAGCATCTCGCTGTCCCTCGCTTCCTTCCACCCGCTTTCACCCGCGTCCCGCTATCGCTTGCTCCCCGAATCCCGCTTTCCCATGCTCCTCGCATTACCTTGCTCCCCGCATTCCAATGCTCCTCGCATTCCCATGCTTCCCTCATTCCCATTTTCCCGGCATTCCCATGTTCCCCGCATTCCCATGTTCCCCGCATTCCCTTGCTCCCCGCATCTCGCTTTCCCATGCTCCCCGCATTCCCTTGCTCCCCGCATCCCGCTTTCCCATGCTCCCCGCATTCCCATGTTCCCTGCATTCCCTGCTCCCCGCATCCTGCTTTCCCATCCTCCCCGCATTCCCATGTTCCCCGCATTCCCTTGCTTGCTCCCCGCATCCCGCTTTCCCATGCTCGCTGCATTCCCTTGCTCCCCGCATTTCCTTGCTCCCCACATCCCGCATTCCCATGCTCCCCGCATTTCCTTGCTCCTTGCATCCCGCATTCCCATGTTCCCCGCATTCCCTTGCTCCCCGCACCCCGCTTTCCCATGCTCCCCGCATTCCCATGTTCCCCGCATTCCTTGCTCCCCGCACCCCGCTTTCCCATCCTCCCCGCATTCCCATGTTCCCCGCATTCCCTTGCTCCCCGCATCCCGCTTTCCCATGCTCTCTGCATTCCCTTGCTCCCCGTATTTCCTTGCTCCCCACATCCCGCATTCCCATGCTTCCCTCATTTCCTTGCTCCTTGCATCCCACATTCCCATGCTCCCCGCATTCCCGTGTTCCCCGCATTCCCTTGCTCCCCGCACCCCGCTTTCCCATCCTCCCCGAATTCCCATGTTCCCCGCATTCCCTTGCTCCCCGCATCCCGCTTTCCCATGCTCTCCGCATTCCCATGCTCCCCGCATTTCCTTGCTCCCCGCATCCCGCATTCCCATGCTCCCCGCATTCCCGTGTTCCCCGCATTCCCTTGCTCCCCGCACCCCGCTTTCCCATCCTCCCCGCATTCCCATGTTCCCCGCATTCCCTTGCTTGCTCCCCGCATCCCGCTTTCCCATGCTCTCTGCATTCCCTTGCTCCCCGCATTTCCTTGCTCCCCACATCCCGCATTCCCATGCTCCCCGCATTTCCTTGCTCCTCGCATCCCGCATTCCCATGCTCCCCACATTCCCGTGTTCCCCGCATTCCCTTGCTCCCCGCATCCCGCTTTCCCATGCTCTCCGCATTCCCTTGCTCCCCGCACCCCGCTTTCCCATCCTCCCCACATTCCCATGTTCCCCGCATTCCCTTGCTTGCTCCCCGCATCCTGCTTTCCCATGCTCTCTGCATTCCCTTGCTCCCCGCATTTCCTTGCTCCCCACATCCCGCATTTCCTTGCTCCCCACATCCCGCATTCCCATGCTCCCCGCATTTCCTTGCTCCTCGCATCCCGCATTCCCATGCTCCCCGCATTCCCGTGTTCCCCGCATTCCCTTGCTCCCCGCACCCCGCTTTCCCATGCTCCCCGCATTCCCATGTTCCCCGCATTCCTTGCTCCTTGCACCCTGCTTTCCCATCCTCCCCGCATACCCATGTTCCCCGCATTCCCTTGCTCCCCGCATCCCGCTTTCCCATGCTCTCCGCATTCCCTTGCTCCCCGCTTTCCCATGCTCTCCGCATCCCCTTGCTCTCCGCATCCCCTTGCTCCCCGCATTTCTTTGCTCCCCACATCCCCCATTCCCATGTTCCCCGCATTCCCTTGCTCCCCGCACCATGCTTTCCCATCCTCCCCGCATTCCCTTGCTCCCTGCACCCCGCTTGCCCATGCTCCCCGCATTCCCATGCTCCCCGCATTCCCATGCTCCCCGCATTCTCATGCTCCCCGCATTCCTTGCTCCCCGCATCCCGCTTTCCCTTGTTCCCCGCATTCCCATGCTCACCGCTGTCCCATGCCCCCGCTTTCCCATGCTCCCCTCATTCCATGCTCCCCACATTCCCATGCTCCCCGTGCTCCCCGCATTCACATGCTTCGCGCATTCCCATGCTTCCCACATTCCCTTGCGACCCGCACCCCGCTTGCCCTCGCTAATCCGCTGCTGCCTCTCTCCCCTGTTTCCCGCCACCCGCTTCCCCTAGCTTCCGGCATGCCGCTTTCCCCCGCTTCCTGTTTCTGCCATTCCCCCCTTTTCACATCCCGCTTTCCCCCGGTAGCGACTAGCGCTTCCCGCTTCACCTCGCGGACCGCTTCCCGCTTTCCCTTGCGGGTCGCTTCCCACTTTCCCACGTTGTAACGTGTTACCCGCTTTTTCGCGCGCCGCAATCCCCTGCCTTCTCATTGAATGAAAACAGATAAAGGTTCAAGGCGCAGCAGCAGGGAAGAAAGCGAGGCCGCAGGGATGGGGAAGACAACAGATAGTAGCAAGCGGGAGAGGCGAGAGGGGAGGGAGAGGGGCACGAGAGCAGTGGAGGGGGGAAGGCGTGAGAGCAGGGAGGGAGTGAGGCATGAGAGCAAGGAGGGAGTGAGGCACGAGAGCAGGGAGGGAGTGAGGCATGAGAGCAGGGAGAGAGTGAGGCATGAGAGCAGGCGTGAGTGCAGGGGAGGGGGAGAGGCGTAAGAGTAGGGGAGGGGGAGAGATGGGAGAGCATTGAGGTATGAGGTGCGTGATAGGGGGGGATGTGGGAAGGCGCAAGAGCCATGGAGGGAGCGAGAGGTGAGAGAAGGGAAGGGAAAGAGGGGTACGAGTAGGGGAGTGGGGAAAGGGAGAGTGCAGCCTGGAGGAGATGGGGAGGGGAAGAGGCGTGAGGGCGGGGGAGGAAGAGGCGTGAGGGGCATGGGAGGGGGAGAGGGTGTTAGGGTAGGGGAGGGGGAGTGGCGTGAGTGCAGGAGAGTGGGGAAAGATGGATTGCAGTGAGGGTAGGGGGGTAGGAGTGAGAGCAGAGGAGTGGGAGAGGCGTGAGGGCGTGAGAGGCAGGGACAGCTGGAGGAGATGGGGAGGGAAAGGAGCATGAGGAGAGGGGAGGCAGATACGCATGAGGGCAGGGGAGAGGGAGATGCATGAGGGCAGGGGAGGGGGAGAGGCATGAGGACAGAGGAGGGGGAGTGGCATGAAGCAGGGGAGGGGGAGAGGGCAGTAAGTGTGAGCGGGATCCCGGCAGGACAGGCAGTAAACACTCTATAACTAACCCCTCTCAACCCCCGCCCCCCCACTAACGTATGCCCCCATCTCTTTCTCCCCCCCCCCCCCCCCTCCCCCCCCTCCCCTCCTCCCCGCTCTCTCGCAGCCTACCGGGTGGCACATGATTGCCAGTCAAGCTCACCTTGGACAACCTCTCCGTTAAAAGCCAGACTTCACCCCAAACCTATCCACTCACTCCCCTGTGCATCTCTCAACAAACCACATTCTGTGGGTGATCTCCGTGCGGCCACGCATTCAGACATTCAGCCGTTATTGGCAAATGCTAACCATGTCTCTTCTCTAGCATCATCTACGACGGCTGCAGAAAATGGAAATTATGTAACCCTACATATGTGAACGACACCTTGTAACTGAGTTGGTCCAGGGTTGTAAAGCCAACTTGAATTTTGAGGTCCCTCAAGTTTGTTACATTCTTCCTGCCACATATATATGCGACCTTTTCAGGTTATGAACGGCTTGTCGGTCGTTCTGTAAGAGTACATGAACTTGGCACCAATTTTGGCAACAAGAGTAGCTTTTTATCTTTAGCATAAAGTCATATTAGTCTAGATACATTCAGAAAGTCAAGTTCCCATGGAAAGCGATTTAATCTACTAAACAAATCCAAGACACACACTGAGATATATCGAAAACGTCTTAGCATATATAGTAACAAGTGTTGGCTACAACACCTCCATCCAACCACCAAGAAGGGCGTAGTCCAACGGAATCGGTGCAAAACACGGCTTTATGAAATTTGTGAATACCAAACTGAACCGAATTGAATCGCAAATTACAGCGTGCTATAGAGCGCGCGGATTTTGGGATCCAAAATTTCAGGTCCTATTTGCTTGATATTCGGGTCTGTAGAAACACGCCCCTATTCACAAAATGACGTGCTGACCAATCACACACCCTTTGCCCCCACCCTTCACCTGCAACCGAACCCAACAAAATTTATTCATCCAACTCAGCCCCTGCACCTCGTCCAACCAATCAAAATCTGCCAAGTGGTTCCAGAGCGGCTAATCCAGCTCAACCACCTGCTCGCCCCAACCACCCAGCCCACCACGCTGCACCCCACATGCCAGCACTCCAGCCCACCACACACTTCTGATCCCTTCCTTACTTGCCCCCTTGTGCCCTCTCATGCCTTCCAGCTAGACGTTACTTACAATAATAGCCCTCGGCAGTTCTATCTGCATCAGTTTCAGCTCCCATTCTCGCCTTCGCGCCCCCTAGTGAGCAGCTCCTTCCTCTCCCACAGGCTTCGATTACCATGGTCGTTCTTAGTGCGCCCTATGCTGAGGATCTCGTTTCACGATGGTCTATCGTTTCAAGCAGCTCGTAGGTGACTAGTCTTGTTCACCCATGTCATTCTTATCTGCATGTTCATGAGCTAATGCGCCATTGGGGGGGCGGGAGAGTAAGGAGGGCGAGGGGGAGGAGGCGGCACGCAGAAGCGGTATCTTCGGGAGGCGGGGCGCCTGGCGGAGTACCTAGATGCGCGCATGGAGGCGGCCACCAAGTGCGCGGACGCCAGCAGATGCGAGCACGGTGGTGAAACATCTCTTCCCTTGTTTCGCTTCTCGCCACTGTCCTTTTCCTCTCTCCTGTACTCGTTCCGTCTATGCCCGTCTCGATCCCCCTTTCGTGCCCTCTCTCCCTTTTCGCTCGTCCCAGCTGCTCTTTCTCCCCCTCGCCCCTGGAGCTGTGCTTGCCATGTGTGTGCTTGCCACGTGTGTGCTTGGCGCAGCAGTGGTGCGGCGTGACTCGTGCAGAGAGGCATGGCTAGTAGTGTGTGTGGGAAGGTGGAGGGGGCAGAGCGGAATGGAGAGCATCCGCTCTCGTGCACTCCCCTTCTCACGCGCATGCCCCATCCATCCGTCCATCGTGTGTGCGCTGCAGGTTGGGCACAGCAGCAGCAGGCCCGAGGAGCAGTGAAGGGGGGCATGCTGGCGCCATGGGTGGTGCGCTGCCAGACGACGTGAGCGCCATGGCGTATGCGCACGACCTGCCACCCAAGGTGCATACATGTGCCTTGCTATATGCATGGCGGTGTGAAGCCATCCCTGGCAGCCCATCCGTGTGCCTCTGTTCTGCCTGTTGCGTGCCCATGCCACCCCTTTTGGCTCTTGCACGCCACGCCTCTCCATGCGACCTACCACTCTCCTTGCCTTTACTCACCTCTTTCTTTCACATGGCTGCATGGAATCACATGGCTGCATGGCATGGCATGGGCGCATGGCACATGGGTGCATGGCATCACATGGGTGCATGGCATCACATGGGTGCATGGCATCACATGGGTGCATGGCATCACATGGGTGCATGGCGTGGGTGCATGGCATCAGGTGCATCTGTGGCAGCACCACGAGTCTCTCTCCTCGCGCCATCTCTCCTCCTCCCTCGCCTCCCTGCACCGTTACTTCGACTACAGGTGAACAGTCATGGCCAGGCGGAGAGGGGGGGGTCATACAGGTGCCACGGATGGGTTGCTGGAGTAGAGAGGCCCATGAGAGGGCATTCGCAGGCACGTGCGAGTGTGGGGGCAGTGGGAAGGGCCTGCTGCATGACAGGGCAAGGAAGTGTGGGGGAGAGTGTGGCGTTCGCACGTTGATACGTGTGATCGTGTGAGTGTGCTGTGCACGCGTGGCCCTCATGGTGAGGCGCCACGAGGAGTGCAGCCACCGCCGCCACAAGGAGTGCAGCCTCCATTCTGTTCTTCCATGTCTGTGCGCTCTTCCCCGACTCTTGCGCACACCGTCACTCCACCCTCCCGCTTCCGCCCCCTGCCACCCCCTCCTCTCTCCAAGCAGTGCGGGCGTGACAGCGGTGGGTAGTCGCCCGGCGTCGGAGTGGTGGGCGGGGCGATTCCAGGCGGGGCTGCTGGTGGAGGGCGCCATGCACGCACGATACGGGCACACACAGCACGCCATGGGGGTATGAAGGCATTTGTTACTTGACGTATCAATCAAACTAATGATTCGCATGTGTCCTCACGATGCTTGTCTTTATCGCAGCTAGCTATGTAACTCTGTCCAACATCGAGATAATTCCCCATGTAAGTCCAATTGTAAGTCTCGCTGGTCATTTGATCGTCGGACTAATTTCACAACAATGTCTCGTATGACGTGCAGAAATTTGTAGCCTACCACGAGCTATTTCCTCCGGTAAGCTGGCTCTTGTAATTGCTATCGTATGGAATATAACTAATTTGATTACAATGTTTGAACCTAATGTGCAGGACTCAATATCCAGCGTCGCGCTACTTCGTTGTTGTAAGCATTGTCCTTATTGTTGGTGATTTCGACCTTGGATTAATTTCGAGATAACAAGTTCTGTACGTAACGTGCAGGAATTCCAATCCAGTTTCAAGAATTGCTGCTCCTGGTGTGCCGCCGCTCAGTTTCTCTTTGTGTTAGTGCGGGACCCACATAGGGGTGCTGGTAGGCAAGGGCGGTTGGGCCATAGTGGTTGTGTACTGTGGTGTGGATGTTTTTTTAATATATCAAATAATTTGCATGTTGCATTATAAGTAAATCCAAACGAGGCATGCCCTAATTGTACTGAACCATGCCCAAAAGGGTACTGCAGCCTGCAAAAACGGATCCATGAAAAACACCACCAAACGTTTGCAACAAATCATGCTGAATACTAAAAATGGTGAGCATAAACTTCTCTATTCATTTACATGTTTACTGCAAAAGTTGTAGAAAGAACACCGCCATGCATTTGTAAACGAACCACGGAGATTACCGAAAAGACACCTCTAAGCATTCGCTGTCGTGAACCAAAAAGTGTTTCGGGAAATGTTGCCCAAGCATTCGCCAAGTGTTCTGATCTTAGTCCGCCATGAATTTTCACCCACATGTTCGCAAAACGTTTGCAAAGCATTCGCTCGAATGCTACGCAATCGTTTGCGAGCACACCTTTTTTGCGATGTTCTGTGGTTGGTGGAGAGCGAAGCTGCCCAGGCCCTTCGTGCACTCCTCGGATCTTACTGCTGCTGCTCCTGCTGCCGCCGCCGCTAGTGGCAGTGCTGGTGGTGTGCGTGCAGCGGGGAATAGCCGAGGGCATCTCCATTCGTCACGCGTGCAGCAGCCACAATGCAGAAAAGCACCACGTGCAGGCAGCAGTACGGTGGCCTGGGGTGCTGATGCTGTTGCCGCCGGCTGCTGAAAGACATCACCTCCTTTAGCTACATGCGTAGCAACAACAGCACCACCACCAACAGCGTGAGCACCACCAACCACGTGAGCAGCACCAACAGCGGAGCAGCACCAACCACGAGAGCAGCACCAACCACGTGAGCATCACCAACTGTGTGAGCAGCACCAACCGCGTGAGCAGCACCAACCGTGTGAGCAGCACCAAACGCGTGAGCAGCACCAACCGCGTGAGCAGCACCAACTGCGTGAGCAGCACCAACCGCGTGAGCAGCACCAACCATGTGAGCAGTGACGACAGCAGCAGCAGCGATTATGGCACGATGGGATTCAGCCACGCTGCAGCTGTCTTCCACACGACGGCCACCTCAGACAAGCCCCCTGGCTCCCTCTGACCTGCATGCCTGCTTGCTCTTGTCGGTGCTCCCAGTTCAACCCGCATCTCCCCTCTTCCTTGGCACTGCTGCCTTCCTGCCACCACCTTGACCGCCCGCAAGGCCACCATCTCTATTGCAGCAAACTTGATCTGAGCAAGCAGAAGCGATGGTGGCTCATTAATCAGGGCAGTGCAGAGCAAGCCACACAATGAGGGCAAGGCAGGGCCTCAGATTCGTTTGGGGCACACTGATCGTTCAGGGTCCTCCCTGTCAAACATATTTGTATCAGGGTTTCAGCTAGGATTTAGGGCTGTCTGAAAATCAGACGGGGTTCCAAAGTTTCGTCTGACCATCCGACGAAAAATTTCAAGGAGTCTGAGATTTCATACGATTTTGTAACGCAAGTCTGAACATTCAGACGAAATTTTTGCTGCAAGAAACCTCGCCACTTGCAAATTCAGACTTCGATTTTTCCGTTTCCTTGTTTCTTGCTGAGAGCCTGTTCCTACAAACGTCTTCCCAGACTTGGACCCGCCTACGAGCGCGTTCGAAGGTTCCTTGTCAAGCTAAAATCGTTTCAGTATCACAATTCTCAGCTGCTTCGAATCTGCTTGCGTCAAAATCGTACTGTACGGATGCAAGACTGTCTAAAAAAGGCGCGCCCAAGAAGTTTGAAAACAGAGCCTGAACATCGACAATCACAACCCTGTGTCAGACCACGCGGAACCGCATTGAACCGTTTTGCGTGGAAATTTTACGGCACTGTAGCACGCGAGCCTGGGGGAGAGAGACCAAGGCCTGCACACTGTATCTGCCTACAGAACCAGGGCCTTGCTCTGTTTGGTTGTGAGATACTCGCACGTAACATGACGTGTGACACGTCACGTGTCACACACAAGCAACCCTCACAGGTATACGGGGGGGGAGGGAGTGGGAGGGTCTTGACTCTTGAGCCAAAATTTCATGGTCTAGCTGTGAGGGACTTCATCGGAAAAACATGGCTTGAGGGGTGTGTGGGGGAATGTATCTCGGAAAAAGGGTCTTCGTAGAATTTTCGGGGTTGTGTTTGGTGTGTAGAGCAATGTCTCGGGTATGAGGGACTTCGCCAAATTTTTATTGTTACGAGGGGTATGTGGAGGAATATCTTTGGTCTGGAGGACTATGCCGGAAAAACTAGCAAAGAAACAAAATAGGGAGGTTGTGTAGGGGTGTGGGAGGAATGTATTTGGCACTCGGGGAGACGAGGAATGTATCAGACGAAAAAAACCGCGCTATCTGAATTCTCAGACGGAAGTCTACACCTAGTCTGTACTTTCAGACGAAATATTATGGCTTATCTGGACGATTAGACGAATTAATTTAGCCCGTCAAAAAATCAGATGAATGAGAAAAAACAGGTCTGATTTTCAGACCATCAGACCGATTTCGTCTGATATCTGAGACCTTGATTTGTATATGTTATAACAGGCTAGATAGGTGCATGCTCTTAGAGGGTACAACACTTGAACAAAATCAACCTGTATGTCTCATTCTAGTCAACTTTTTACTCAAAGATGGTATCACGCGCTAGGTTAGGTCCTCCCGGCCGCTCCTAGCCGCCCCTTAGCGCACCGTTAGCGCCCCGTCGCCCCCCCCCTCTGGCCCGTTCGCGCCCGTCGGCCCCGTTAGCGCCCCGTCATCCCCGTGCGCCCCCTCTGGCTCTGCTCGCCCCGCCGGCCTGCTCGCGCCCCGCCGGCCCGTTAGCGCCCCGCCGGCCCGTTAGCGCCCAGTCGGCCCCGTGCGCCCCTCTGGCCCTACTCGCCTCGCCAGCCCGTTAGCGCCCCGCCGGCCCGTTAGCGCCTTGACGGCCCCATTCGCGCCCCGTCGGCCCCGTGCGCCCTTCTGGCCCCGCTCGCCCCACTAGCCCGTTAGCGCCTCGCCGGCCCGCTAGCGCCTTACCGGCCCTGTTAGCGCCCCGTTAGTCTTGTGCGCCCCTCTGGCCCTGCTCGCCCCGCCGGCCTGTTAGCGCCCTACCGGCCCCGCCCGCGCCCCGCCGGCCTAGTGTGCCCCGTCAGCCCTTGCCAGCCGTAGCCAGCCAGCCGCCCAGCCAGCTGGCTCTAGCCTCGCCGGTCCCCGCTTCAGCGGCCAGCCGCCGGAACGTCGAGTCCCAGCGTCGACCCACCGGCTCAGGCACCCTTCAATGCCGGCTTCCCTGCCGGCTGTCTCCACCGCTCTCCACCGCACTCCACCGCACTACTCTGCACTCCACCACACTCCACCGCTCTCCACCACACTCCACCGCACTCCACTGCACTCCACCGCACTCCACCGCACTCCACCGCACTCCACCGCACTCCACCACACTCCACCACACTACACCGCACTCCACCGCATTCCGCCGCCTTTCACCGCTTCCTCCACCTGTCCTCCTCACTCTGTCAGCGGCCGTCAGCAGCTGCAGCAGTGGCGATGGCGGAGTCACAGCTCCGTCTGGACGCAGAGGGCCGGGCGCTCGGCTTTGAGGCGTGGCTCGTTGACCTTCGGCGTCACCTTACAGGTCAGCGCCAGGACGGTCACTCTCTGGCTGTTCATGTCGATGGCCTGCTTCCCCGCCCCCCTGCCCCTGCTGCCCTCCCTGATGCCCCCACCACTGCTGAGCGTGAGGCCTTTTCCGCTGCTGCGCTTGATCGTGTCGTTTGGGACTCGCGCGACGCTGTCGCCTAGCTTGCTATCAGCCATGCGCTCCCGCTGTCTGAGCGTCCTCATTTACCACTGTAGCGAACGCCCATGCCTTCTTAGATGCTGTCATTGCGCGCTATTCCACCCCCGCCACTGCCTCTGCTGGACGCCTGGTCCTCCCCATGCTGTTCCCTGGTCTTGCGTCCTTCCCCACTGTCGCCGACTTTGCCACGCACCTCTGCGCGCTTGAGACGAACTACCGTGCTGCTAGCACCGAGGCACAGCTCACTGCCTTCCCGCCACCGTTCTGCGCTACCCTATATCTCATCGCCACGCGCCTCCCTGGCCGCCTAGCCACATCCCGCGACCACTTTCTTAGCCAGCACCCGAGTGACCTCACTCTCACCGCCTTTGTTACTGCCTTGTCTAAGATAGAGACCCGCCAGCGTAGTATCGCTCAGTCTAGCGGTATTGCGGCGGTGCCTATCTTTTAGGGCTATGCTCCCTTCTAGTGCACTTACTCTGATGTCTCTGCTGCTGTTTTTGAGACTGCTGCTGCGGCCTCAGCGCAGAAGCGTCCGGGTAAGGGTCGCCGCCCCAAAGGGGGGCGTGGTGGGGGAAGGGGGTGTCGATGGGGAGGGTGGCGGCGGTGAGGGCGGGGACGGTGGTTCAGACGAGGGGACCAGGGCTGGTGCCCTGGAGCAGCTGCAGCAGTAGACGCTACCTCAACAGCAGCATAGCACACACAGCAGCCGCAACAGCCGCCGCAGTCGTCGCAGCAGCAGCAGTCGCCGTGGGGACCCCCACCGTCGTGGTTGACTAGCGGTGCTAGCGGCGGTGGTCGTGGGGGGGGCGGGCGCAGCTCGGTGTTGGGTGGCAGCTCCAGCGCGGTCACCTGCTAGTACTAGCTTCAGACCGGCCCTCGCCGCAGCACTGTCTGCCTCCGGCCCGGCCACATAGCCGACCGCTGCTACTGCCGCCTGGACGACCTGTTCTGCCACCGCTTTGGTCTTGCGTCTAACCCTCTGGACTGGTACGCCCTGGCTCATCATCGTTTGCCGGTCTTTGAGCTTGACATGGATCAGATTAGGAATGTTATGTCTGTCATGTATGTAGATGACTCTAGTATGATTGGACCCTATTACCCGGTGTTGCCTAGCGTAGGTGTGTCCCCTGTGTGTAGTCTAGGCTCCCCAGCTGCGTCAGGCGTAGGACCGTCTGCCTTATTTAGTCTAGGCTCCACACTAGCCCCTACGTCGACAGCCGCTAGCGCTTCGCTTTCCTTCACGCTTGACTCCGGTGCGTCTACCTGCTTCTTCCGCGACCATACTTCCCTTACACCGCCTGCCGCCCCAACCGCCGTCGCACTTGCAGACCCCTCCTCCGGTCCGGTTTGCCTGTAGCTCCACCACCCTTCCCTGTCCGACGGCCCCCTCGGGCACCCTTATAGGCCTGCACATCCCCTCATTCTCTAGGAACCTAGTTGGTGTCGGTTGTCTTCAGGACCTCGGCGTCACCACTATGTTCCCTAGTCATGAGCGGTACGCTGTCTGTACCGAGGCTGCCTCCGGTGCCCCCCTTGCGACATTCCCCCGGGACCCTGTGTCTTGCCTGTTTATGCTGGACACTGAGTCCCCCCAGGTAGCCGCGGCTTGCTCGTGTCGGTCGCTCACTCATCCGTCGCTGCTGTGGCACCACCGCCTAGGTCACCCTGCACTCCCACGTCTGCGTCACATGTCCCTGCACGGTCTTGTGCTAGATCTCCATGCATCGCTCCCTTCCCTCCCTCCCTCGCCTGCGCCGCCGTGCTTGCCCTGCGTCGAGGGTGGGCTGCGCCATGCACCTCACTCCTCATGGCTTCACCTTGCCATTGCGCCACTCTAGACCCTGCACCTGGACGTCTGGGGTCCAACCCCCATCCCTGGGCCGCGTCGAGAGTGCTACTTCCTGGTGCTTGTCGACGAATACACACGCTACACCACGGTGTTTCTTTTGGAGTAGAAGGCCGACGTGCCTTATGTTCTTATCCCGTAGGTTGTAGCTGCACGAGTCCAACGAGGTCTCCCCATGCTGTGTCTCCACTCCGACCGTGGCGGCGAGTTTGCCTCCGGTCGGCTTGGCCGGTTCTGTCGTGCGGAGGGCATCACCACCCTGACGGACTCCCCACAGCAGAATGGGGTCGCTGAGCGATGCATCGACTTGGTCATGGAGGTGGCTCGTACCTCCATGATTAGTGCCGGTGCACCCCATTTTCTGTGGCCGTTTGCAGTTCGTTACGCCGCTCACCCGCTGAACCTGTTGCCCCACTCCCAGCGGCCGCAGGTTTCCCCGACCCTCCTCTGGATTGAGTCTCCTGGTGACGCGTCTATGTTCCACGTCTGGGGAGTCCTCGCTCACGTTCGTGCCTCTGGCACGGACAAGCAAACTGCCCGCACTGTACCCTGTGTCTTCCTTGGTTTCCCCGTTGACTCGTCTGACTGGCACTTCTACCACCCGCCATCTCACCGCTTCCTTCACTCGCGTGACGTCACTTTCAAAGAGTCTGTCTCCTTTTACCGTCGCTTTCCCCACTGAAGTCTCCTAGTTTCCCCACCCTTGTTTCTAGTCCCCACGCCCCCAGTAGCCCCTGCTCCCCTCCCTCCCCATCCTGCTCTGTCTGGTGTGTCTCACGTCACTCCCCTCCCGTCGCTTGTCCCGATCGAGGAGTCGGCTGACTCTGGTGGCCCTGCGGCATAGTTCTCGCCGCCTAGTTTTCCCCCGGTCTCCCCTCCTCTGTCGTCGCAGTCGCCGTCACAGCCGCAGCAGCAGCAGCCGCCGCCGTCGCAGCAGCAGCAGCCGTTCGTGGACTCTGGTGGTGCAGGCGTTGAGGAGGGTGCTAGTCCTAAGGTTCCTATTGTGGTTTGTCCCGGCGGGCTCGAGGGTGTCACTGGTGCTGGAGAGGGTTCGTGCTTTGGGGTTGCTTGCTCTGGGGGTGCTGGAGTGGAGTGTTCCGGAGGTAGCCGTGGTGCAGCTGCAGTCCAGGAGTTGGCGTCGAACAGCAGCAGCAGCAGTCGCTGCCGGTGTCCGCCTTTCGCCTGCTCGGCCTTCCCTCCCTTGACCGCTAGCCTGCGCCTCCCCCGTTGTCTCCTCCCCATCCTGTCCACGGTCTTGTATTTCCTCCGCCAGACTTGTCCCCAGCCGTTTCCCGCCTCGTTTCCCCCTGTGTCTCTTTCTCTGTCTCCTGACCCGATGCCTCCGTCTCACGTCTGGTCTCGCCGTCCCTCTCCTGCTTGTCCTATCTCCCCTGTTCCACGTTCTCACCCTATGTTGCTTCATTCCCACGCGTCTCATCCTCCCCTCCTCCCATCTCCTCCTCTGTCGTCGCTCTCTGTCACGCCACCCCCTCTGTCTGACTACCTTCGTGCTGCGCGCCCTCCTGTTCCTCGGGTTCTTGCCTCCCTCGTTACCGACCCGTCTGTTCCTGTCTCGAGTCTTGACGCTCTTGTCACTGCTGTCGTGGACTTCGCCTCTACCTGCCGCCTTGACTACGCCACAGCACTGGTCTCTGGTCCTGCCTTCCCTCCGTCCGTCGGGGGTGCTCCTGCTCTTGGCTGTGACCTTCTAGAGGACAGGCAGTACGAGCTTGCTTTCCTGTGCGAGGCTGCTCTCCATCTCAATTCCATGCTACTAGTCCCTGAGGGTGACCCAGACGCCTATGACATCCCGACCCCTCGCACTTACGCTGAGACGACCTTGGGACCCTGGGCCTCTTAGTGGATAGCTGCAATGGAACAGGAAATGGCATCTTGGAGATCCACCGGCACCTACGTCGACGCAGTTCCCCCACTTTGGGTGAACGTAGTCGGCGGCCGGTGGCTCTTCAAGGTGAAGCGCCCTCCTGGAGAGCCGCATGTGTTCAAGGCGTGCTATGCGGCTAGAGGCTTCAGTCAGCGTGAGGGGGTTGAATTTTTTCAGACCTTTGCCCCGACCGCAAAGATGACTACTCTTCAGGCGCTGCTACACGTAGCTGTACATCGTCACTAAAAGCTCCACTCCCTCGACTTCTCCACAGCGTTTCTCCAGGGCAGTCTACACGAGCAGGTCTACCTGCGCCGTCCGCAGGGCTTCACCGGTACCTTCCCTCCAGGGACCCTGTGGATCCTCCGACGCCCGGTCTACGGCCTGCGACAGTCGCCACGTAAGTGGCACGATACGCTGCGTGCTACGCTAGTTGACCTGTTGTTCTTTTCGTCCTCTGCTGACCCCTCGCTCTTTGTTCGTGCTACATCCTTGTTCTATGTTCTACATCCTTGTCTACGTAGACGAATCTAGTCTTTGCTACTGCAGATAGAGATGCACCGGCCTCTCTGAAGGCCGAGTTGCTGAGGAGACACACCTGCACTGACCTAGGAGAGCTGCCTTGCTACCTTGGCCTGCAGATCTCCAGGGACAGAGCAGTGCGCACCATCACTCTTACACAGTCACACTTGGTACGCCAGGTCCTTCAGAGGTTTGGTCTTCAGTTCTCCACCGCACAGCCCACACCTCTGCCGGTAGACCACAGGCTCTCAGCTCCAGCTCCTGAGGAGTCAGTAGAGCCCAGTGGTCCTTACGCAGAGCTGGTGGGTTGCCTCATGTACCTGATGACTTGCACTCGCCCAGATCTCGCATACCCTCTCAGCATCCTGGCTTGTTTTGTGGCCACAGGCAGACGCCGACCACAGCACTGGTCGGCTGCTAAGAGGGTTTTGCGTTATCTAGCAAGTACATCGGGCATGGGGCTAGTGCTAGGAGGACGCAGGCCAGTGGTACTTACTGGCACACAGACGCTTCTTGGGCAGATGACACTGAGACCCTCAGGTCCTCCCAGGGCTACTGCTTTAGCCTTGGTTCAGGTGCCATCTCGTGGAGGTCCACCCGCTCGTCGTCTGTTGCTCAGTCTAGCTGTGAGGCTGAGATCTACGCCGGTGCCATGGCAGCACAAGAGCTCCGCTGGCTGACCTTCTTGCTTGCCGACTTAGGTGAGCGGCCTAGCTCTGCCCCGGTTTTGTACGCTGACAACAGGGCCATGATCCTCCTGTGTCAGGAGCCTCGACTTGAGGGCAGAGCGAAGCACATCCAGCAGCGGTACTTCCTCCAGCGCGAGCTTCAGCAGTGCCGCCCGGCCCGCGTAGTACACGGCCTCCGGTGCCAACACAGCTGATATTTTTATGAAGGCGCTTGCGCCTAAAGATCATCAGTGGCACTGTGTACAGCTTGGGATACAGTAGTTCCTGTAGCTTTTCACTTGCTAGGACCCTGATTGTGTACTAGTTTTATATTCTCTTGACTGGCCTTGTGGCGTCTGTCTCTGTGGTTGGACTAGTAGTACCGCCGTGGGTTGCTCTTGTTTAGCTTGTACTCTTGCTGACTGGTCTTCGGACCCTTGCCTCAAAGGCTGGACTAGTAGTGCCACCCTGAGCTGTGTGTCGATTTCTAGGCACTGCCCTCATCTGGCTTAGGGGGTGTGTCAAACATATTTGTTTATGTTATAATTGGCTAGATAGGTGCATGCTCTTAGAGGGTACAACACTTGAACAAAATCAACATGTATGCCTCATTCTAGTCAACATTTTACTTTGAGCCCCCCCCTTTACCTCACTGGTTTTTTCAGGCTTTGCAAAGAAACTTACGCTGATCAATCAGGGTGTTGAAAAGATTTTGCGCTGAATAAACATAGGTATCTAAAAAAATTACTCTGTTCAACTACATGCCCATTATTACTATCTTTTGTAAAGACAATGGTTTACAACCTAACATGGGCATAAGAGGACATAGTTAAACATCCTCCTCCTCTGCCTACATGCTTTAATGGTCTACTGGGGCATCGTCCTCCTTCTCTTTCCCTTCCTGCTCTTCTGGGCTCTGCTCTGTGGGGCAGTGCTGTAGGGCTTCCTCTTCTTGTAGGCTCTTCAAATGTCAATGACGGCATCCTAGTCCGGCTCGTAGTCTAGCAGGCTCATACACATCAAATCTCCTAGGCGTGAGTCCTTCATGCTGCCCCACAGCCAGCTCTTAATCAGATTCTGGCGGGAAAACCCTCATTCACATTCCACTGTGCTCAGGGGAAGAATTGTCGTAGCGCACCACAGCTTGACGAGATTGGGGAAGCTATCCTCCTAGTCTGGAGACTTCAGCATGGTCGTCAAGCCGGTGTAGAAGCCCTTGTCACTCTTTGGCAGGGCGGCAATGAAAGGGCAATAGGGTAGAGCGGAACCACATCAATAAATCGTGCTAGCCTCGGGGTCAAGGATAAGTGAGATACCTGGAAGAATATCTTCAGCTTCCCCTGCATGGTAGAGGTCGACCATCATCCCGAACCACTCTAGATATTGGGCCTTCCATGGAGGACGTTCCCACCCCCTTGGCCACTGGTCCGCACAGAATAGCATCGAACCACCCAGCTGCTTCAAGTCCCCCAGCTGCTCGTCCAGGTTCTGCACCATGCGTCGGCCAGCGTCATGCACACCACGACACAATTGTCGTGCTTGCCCTCACCCGGGTAGCCGTCCAATGGCTCCTCATGCAGGTCGAAGCTGAATCGACTCGGGCGCCCATCGGAGTCGACGCCCTCAACGGTGACGCTGTGCGTACCACCAGAACCGTGACGGGTGAGGAAAGCTGTGAGCAGGTCTTTCGGCCCCGGTTGAAGTCGTCGCCGTAGTCGACGAAGCGGCTTTCGATGAGGGACGTCACACGGGAGACCGACGCGTAGATTGTCAACATGTCCAGCTGCGGGAAGGGGTTTGAGAATACAGGTAAGACAACAAAGGTGTGTCAGTAGCGGTTTAGGAACACCAAGACGAAACTTACCTCGCGGGCCTGGAAAGTCTTGTTGAGAATGTTCATCTGCTCCAAGAACATCAGCAAGAAAATGAGCACAAACCAAAACTGTAGTTCATGGACAATCTTGTAAAGACGGTCGTTGGCAAACTCGGAAGACATGACGACGATGGCTGGCAAGACATGAACCAGCCGTCGGATGGCCTCACCGCGTGAGAGCCATCTGACTTGGTGTATACCCTGCAGCTCCAAGCACGTTGAGAGGAAGACGTCTTGGAGGGCGAGAAGTGCTGGTGCCACGGTCCAGAGCGACCGAGGAACTCGGCCAGCTCCTTGATGACATTATCGATGATCTTGAAGATTGGCATGTCCTCCGTCGCCACCTTAGCTGCCCGCGGCCTCTCTGCACACGGAAGTGAACATGGGGAGAAACCGAACAAACCAGTATGAGTGACAGTTAATATTGTCCCAAATCACCATTTGTGCAAAGTGTTGGACACTCAATAATGCAAAAATGGTTACTTGCCGGTGAGCAATGCAGTAACAGGAGACCAGGTAAGGGATACGCATCCTAAGTCGAGTCAACAGGCCGGCTTTTGAGCCCATCATCACCGCCGCCCCGTATGTGCTGATGCCCGAGATGTGGCGAAGATCGGCACCGATTGCCTGCAGGTGGGAGAGCAGCAAAGCGAGCAGAGAAGAGGCGTCCACCTTGTCAACGCTGAGCAGCGCCAGGTACTCGGTGACGACGCGGTGGTCCCGGATGAAAGTGTAGACTATCGTGTGATTTCCTCTGCAACGGTCCGTGCTCTCATCGAGGCTAAGTCCGATGAACTGGCTTCGCAGGAGGTGCTCCAGTTGGATGGTGTGCAGCCAGGTCGCGGTGGATTGCGTGAACTCCCGAAACCGTACCTCTGTTTAAAAACAGAATAAACACATCGTTAGTGGTTTGTAAGGATCGAAGGTATGAATAAGAAGCTTAGGAATCTACATGGATTTAGGGCTTACGAATTCATGTACGTCCCGTACCCGCCCTCGGGAAGGTTCTTGAACTTCCGCGAGGCAAGGTGGTTGGTGATCGTGACCCATGTGTCCATGGGTTCATTGGTCTTGCAGCAGGTGTATAGCAGGTCAAGGACCTGGCGCACCAAGTGTGACTATGTAAGAGTGATGGTGCGCGCTGCTCTGTCCCTGGAGATCTGCAGGCCAAGGTAGCGGCGCAGCTCTCCCAGGTAAGTGCAGGTGTGTCGCCTCAGCAGCTCAGCCTTCACTGAGGCCAGCGCGTCTCTGTCTGCTGTAGCAAACACCAGGTCGTCTTTGTAGACCAGGATGTAGAACGGGGTCAGGCCAGCACGAGCGAAGAGCGAAGGGTCAGCAGAGGACAGAAAGAACTGCATGTTAGCTAGCGTGGCACGCAGCATGTCGTGCCACTCATGGGGCGCCTGTCGCAAGCCGTAGACGGGGCGCCGGAGGAGCCACTGGGTCCCAGAAGGGAAAGTACCGGTGAAGCCCTGAGGGTGGCGCAGGTAGACCTGCTCGTGTAGGCTGCCCTGAAGGAAAGCAGTGGAGAAGTCGAGGGAGTGAGGCTCGTAGTCACGCTGTGCTGCTACGTTTAGCAGTGCCCGACGAGTAGTCATCTTTGGGGTCGGGGCGAAGGTCAGACGAGTCAAGGGGGAAACCGAGGAAGACACAGGGGACAGTGCGGGCAGTGAGCTTGTCCGTGCAGGAGGCACAAACGTGAGCGAGGCAGCCCCAAACGTGGAACGCAGACGCGTCACTAGGGAACCCGGTCCAAAGAAGGGTCGGCGAAACCTGCGGCCGCTGAGAGCGAGGGCAGAGGTTAAGCTGGTGAGCGGCGTAGCGAACGGCGAACGTCCACAGAAAATGGGGTGCACTGGCATGGATAATGGAGGTACGAGCCACCTCAATGACCAAACCGATGGGTCGCTCAGCGACCCCATTCTGTTGCGGGGAGTCCGGTAGGTTGTACGTCTGGGTGATACCCTCCGCACGACACAACTGACCCAGCCGACCAGAGGCGAACTCGCCGCCACGGTCGGAGTGGAGACACAACACAGGGAGACCGCGGTGGAGGTGCGCAGCAACGAGCCACGGGATAAGAACGTCAGGCACGTCGGCCTTCCGCTCCAGGGGAAACACCGTGGTGTAGCGCGTAAAGTCATCAACGAGCACTAGAAAGTAGCGCTGGCGAAGCGGTCCAGGGACAGGGGCTGGGCCCCAGACGCCCACGTGCAAGGTCTGAAGGGGTGCAGTGGCAGGGCGAAGTGAAAAGGAGTGAGGAGCACGGCGCAGCCGGCCCTCGACTTAGGGTGTGCACGGCGGCGCAGACGAGGAGGGAGAGGAGGGAGCGACGCAGGGATACCGAGGACTAGACCGTGTTGAGACATGTGACGCATGCGGGGGAGCGCGGGGTGACCTAGGCGGTGGTGCCACAACAGTGACGGGGTGAGTGAGCGACCGACACGAGCAGGCCGCAGCTACCTGGGTGGACGCAGAACCGGAGGAGGACTCGCCCGTCGGGGGGGGGGAGCAGGTGTCTAGCGTAAACAGGCCAGACACAGGGTCCCGGGGAAACGTCGCAAGGGGGGCACCTGAGGCGGCCTCGGAACAGACCGCGTACCGCTCGTGACTAGGGACGTAGTGGTGACGCCGAGGTCCTGAAGACAGCCGATACCAACTAGGTTCCTGGAGAACGAAGGGATGTGCAGGCCTGTAAGGGAACCCGAGGGAACCGCTGGACAGGGAAGGGTAGTGTAGCTGCGAGCAACTACAGGACCAGAGGAGGGGTCCGCATGGGCGACAGCGGCAGGCGCAGCAAGCGGCGTGAGGGCGGCGTGGTCGCGGAAGAAAACAGGCTGACACAGCGGAGTCTAGAATGAAGGACACCGACACCGTAGTGGCCAACGACAGAGGAGCAAGGGTAGAGCCTAGGCTAGACAAGCAAGCTGTCCTACGCCTAATGGAGCAGGGGAGTCTAGACTATACACAGGTGCTATGGCCTAAGCTAGAGAACACAGAGTAATACGATCTGGAAACACTCGAAGCGTCAGCATACAGAGAATGCAAGGCAGAACTAATCGGATCCATGTCTAAGTCAAACACAGGCACACCGTGGCGCAGAAGGCTGGGCCAGTCAGGGAGGTCCGGGGCGGGACCAAAGCGGCGACGGAAGAGGTCGTCGAGGCCGCGGAAGCAGCGGGCAGTGGGGTGCGAGCGGCGGCACACCGTGCCACGCAGGGGCCCGGTCTGAAGCTGGTTCTGGCAGCTCACAGCACCGAAGCTGCCGGTGGATGCCGAGGTGCGAGGGCCACCACCACGACCACCAGCGCCAGGGGCTCCTGGCCACCCGGGCGAGAGACGTGCCCACGGCTGCTGCTGCTGCGGCGGCTGCGACTGTGGCGACTGCTGCTGCTCCTGGGCACCAACACTGTGAGAGTACGACCCCATTACACCACTTGTCCCTTTTCCTACTTCCTTTCTATTACATCTCTCTTTTTATCTCATCTCATTTGGTTTCCTATTCTCCATTTTCCATTGTCCTTTGGTTTATCATGCTATTTTAATTATTTCACCGACCAGGCTTGGGATGTACTGGCGCGCTATATCTAGCGTAATCCTGCTGTAATCCCTTAAAGCCAATAGCCTCGCTTGGCTATACGCAGGGTGATTCTATTTCTAGAAGGGTCTATTCCCTTGGATAGATAAACCTGGTTACCTGATGTACTCTGGAAGTAAAAAGCGCCTTGTACATCGATAGTACAATCTTTCCTCGACACATTCGATCCTGTGACACTTGGTAATCAGAGCTTTTCTCACTCGGCCGCGCTCAATAAAGCAGAGCAGCGGGAAAACCTGCCTCGAAAAACCGCCGGGGGCGACCAATTCGACGCCGATTCTGGTAAGCACCAGCTCCGCGATTTTGAATTACCCCCCCGCGTGTTTTGAACAGATGGCAACCTTCGACAACGCCGAGGTTACCCAGCAGCTCTTCGCGCGCATCGCAGCCCTTCAGGAGGAATGCGAGCGGATCGCGAAGCGTGGCGAAACGAGTTCGAGCGAGTAACTCGACTCGCCGGAGCGCAGCACGACGACAACGGCGACGACGCAGCAGTCGCAGCAGTTTCTCGAGGCTCCGAAACCGCGCCCACCTGAGCCGTTCGATCCGAGCGATCGAAACTCCGACGCCCGCAGATGGATCGCCGGGATGGAGATCTACTTCGCAGCCGTCGGATGGAGCTCGCCAGTCTGGGACGGTCAACGCGTACGACTCGCGGCGACACTGATGCGAGGGCCGGCACTCGAGTGGATTGGCGGCAACAGCACTTCATCCACGGTGAAGCCACGTGGCAGCAGTTCCGCCGACCTGCTGAAACGCTTCGAGCCGATAAATTCGGTTTCCTTGCCCGGGAAAAAATTCATCGCCATCGACAGTTCGGGAGTGTAGCACAGTACACGCAGCAGATGGAGAATTTTATAACCATTCCCGACCTGACCGAAGGGGAAAAAGTACAATCGTACCTCGCCGGGCTGAAGACCGAAGTCAAACGACAAGTGGCAGCGTCAAACTACGCGAGCTACAGTGACGTCGTTTCGGCCGCGGAGCGCTTCGACATGGTCAACGCCGGACACGACGGACGCACGTCGGCAGTACGCGACAGGGCGACCGCTCGGCTCACCCCACGTTCGCCGACCCGATGGAAGTCGACAGATTCGAGGGCGGCCACGTCCGAAAAACACCAACTACACGTGTGATTTTTGCGGGGTGCCGGGTCATCGAATCTTCGACTGCAACAAAATGAAAGCCGCACGCGCAGAGTATCGGGCACGCAACAGTGGCGGAAATCCTTCGGCCAATCAGAAGACAAAAAACGGGAGTCGCCAGTGATTGCGGATCTAGCTGGCGAAAAAAAAAGATCCGAAACGGCCGCGGGATTCCGGAAAAATCAACTTCGACGAAGCTGATTCGACGCGAAAGGAGGAAATGATGGGGGAAAATCTCCACCCCACGACCAGTCTTCGCCAGGGAAAATCGCCGAGGAAAAATCGACTCCGCGAAAAAAGACTCTGCCGAGACGGGGAAACTCCTTGAAGACCCAAGAAATTATAAGATTCGTTAAAGTTATCTTATAAAGATGCTTTAATGAAAACTTATGATTTCGAGGGGCTAGAGCCTTGGAGAAATTCGGGAGGGACTCCAAAAGAAGCAGAAAGCTGTGGAGATTATACCGGTACCGGACAACTTGGGGAAAAAGTTAAGGAGTGTGGAAAGAAGCCGACCTTTCCACGGAGTCAACGTCCTCTCCCGACACCAGCCCACAACGACTACCCGTTCCCCAGGGAAGACGTCGGTGGAGCTGAAGCAGCTCAAGAGGAAGCTGGGGGTCTACAAGAAGCTGCAAAACCCCGAACTCCTCCGGATGCATCCAGTTCTTCGGCATCAACGACGCGCACAGTCGTCAAGGAAACTCCGGGCCCTGGAGAAGAGCCGTTCTCCAAGCAGCCTCGGCCAGCTGCCAGCTCAGGAGTAGATAGCAACACAAAGGTGTGTACGGAATATTGGGATGTACCCTATGACCCAATCAATGAAACTATCTTTGGGTACTCCGAGCAACGCCTGCCCCTCGTGCTCGAGGTCATCTGCAAAGGACGACGCCTCCAAGCACTCGTGGACAGCGGAGCATCGCACACCGTCTGCGACAAGGCAGATCGACCGACTTCGGGAAGAGTACAAGCCTTCAGGATTCTCTGCAACGATGGTGGACGGCAGCAAGTTACCAGTACACGGCGAAGCAGTGCTACACCTACAAATCGGACCACTGCGCTGGAGACCTGCACTCCCCATCACCAACATCAAAGGGCTTGACTTGATCTTCGGGCGAGACTTCCTAAAAAGATTCAACCCCGAGATCAACTGGGTGAACCGCACCGCAAGCATCTACAACAATGGACGGAGAGTACAGCTACCCAACTGGGACGATACAGGAGATATCCCAGTGGAGACACTCGCACGATTCGAGAAGGACGTGAAGCGAACCGACACCGGGTTCCTGGCGATAGCAACAGAGGTGGAGAATGACGGAGAGAAGCCTCGGAACCTCCAGGAAAAATCAAGGAATTACTGAAGGAGTTCCAAGACATTCTTCCTGACGATCTTCCGAACGAGCTACCGCCATACCGAACGCATCAACACGAGATCGTGGAGGAACCGGGTTCGAAGCCGACCTTCCGAGCACCATATCGGCTCAGCCCTACGGAGCTGACGACATAAAAAACAGATCGAGTATCTCCTAGCCAAAGGACTCATCCGACCATCCACTTCGCCATACGGTGCCCCAGTACTCTTCACACCGAAACCGGACGGAAGCCTGCGCATGTGCATCGACTACCGAGCTCTTAACAAGCAGACCATCAAGAATAAATATCCGATACCACGAATCGATGACCTGCTTGACCAGCTTCGGGGAGCTACGGTATTTTCCAAACTGGATCTGCGGTCCGGATACTGGCAGATACGGATGGCGGACAACTCTATCCACAAAACTGCTTTCCGAACTCGGTACGGATCGTACGAGTATTTGGTCATGCCGTTCGGACTCACCAACGCACCGGCAACGTTCCAAGCCGAAATGAACCACATTCTACGACCACTTCTGGACGATGCGTGGTGGTGTACCTGGACGACATCCTCATCTACTCGCACGACATAAGCAGCACGTCGAACACCTGCGACGCGTCTTCGAAATTCTTCGACGAGAACGATTCTACGTCAAACTGTCCAAGAGCGAATTCGCCCTGAAAGGTCCAATTCCTAGGACACATGGTGAGCGCTCAAGGAGTTCACGTCGACCCCAAGAAAATCGAAGCCGTACGTACGTGGAAGACACCCGAGAACGTGAAGGAGTTGCAGCTTCCTAGGCTTCGCTAATTACTACAACAGGTTCGTGCCACAGTATGCGAAACTCGCGGCACCACTCACGAATCTGCTGAAGAAGAACACGCCCTACAAATGGGAGCCGAAGCACCAGGAAGCCGTGGAGCAGCTGAAACAAGCACTCACGTCCGCACCGGTACTCATCTTGCCAGATCCCGAACGTGACTACGTCATCGAAGCTGACGCCAGCGACCAGGCAGTGGGAGCAGTCTTGATGCAAGACCAGGGGAATGGACTGCAACCAATTGCCTACCTCAGCAAGAAACTGCACGGGGCAGAACTAAACTACCCGATACACGACAAAGAGGCCCTTGCTATCGTCATCGCCTTCAAAGCGTGGAGATGTTATCTCGAAGGACGAAGAACAACCGTCTACACCGACCACTGCAGCCTGAAATACTTGAAGACACAACCCAACCTTTCCAGGCGGCAGGTCCGGTGGATCGACTTCCTCGAGACACACTTCCACTACGACATCGTGTACAAGCCCGGCCACAAAACAAAGCAGACGCTTCAGCCGGCCTGCACACGTTGCCGCTATTCAGGTCGAAGGGATGAATCCACTACTCAAGGGACTCTTCACACACGGGTACGCCATCGACCCCGAAATTCCCTTGGCAGAAAAGCGACATCTGCTACAGTGGGACAGTGACATCGCGTACCGGAAAGGATCAACAAAAATCTGGGTACCCAATTACCCTCCTTTGCGCCAGTTACTACTCGAAGAATACCACGACGTCCTTACGCCGGACACTTCGGTAGCAACAAGACGCTCACCGGTATCGCAAACACTACTACTGGCCCCACTTGGCAGAGATGTCAGAAATTCGTCACCTCGTGTGATACATGTCAGCGGATGAAGAGCAGCAAGCAGAAAAAGGCGGGACTACTGCAGCCTCTTCCTGTCCCAGAACAACCATGGCAAGTGGTTAGCCTGGACTTCATCACCGGGTTACCACCTACCACCAGCGGTCATGACGCAATCCTTGTCGTCATGACAAGTTCTCCAAAATGGGACACTTCATCCCGACACACACGACAGCACGCACCGAGGAGACAGCACAACTCTTCGTTCGTACATCATCTCACAGCATGGCATCCCAACCACACTCATCTCCGACCGAGACCCCAAGTTCACCAGCAAGTTCTGGAAGGAACTTATGTCTCTGCTCGGGACCAAACTCGCCATGTCATCCGCATACCATCCGCAGACAGACGGACAGACCGAGCGCCTCAACCAAATTGTTGAGCAACTCCTCCGAGCAGCCTGCAAGGACGAGATCTCCAAATGGGACTTGCACCTGCCCGTCCTAGAGTTTGCTTACAACAATGCTACACATGCCGCTACTGGACAGACGCCGTTCTTCCTCTGCTACGGACGCCACCCACTCACACCACAAAAACCGACACATCCGCTACAGTCCAACCTGCACATGATTTCATCACAACCATGCATCAGCTTTGGGATCGGACCCAAGCGCCTCCTCGACATTCAACAGCAACAGAAGCGCCAGGCCGATCGCCATCGCAACGACCACACCTTCCGTGGGAGACCAGGTGCTCTTGACACCCGCAACCTGGACATCAGCCATCTCCCATCTAAACTTCGACCTCGCTTCTGCGGGCCTTTCTCGTTGAAGCACAGGTCACTCCTGTTACCTTCCGCTTACGCCTGCCAGCTACCTGGAAGATTCACAACGCCTTCCATGTCCAACTTCTGAAGCCCTATCGGGATCCGAACACGATTTCGTCGGACGCCAACCCGCCGCCGCCGCCCGTCCTCGTCCAGAATGAACCCGAGTACGAGGTCGAGTCCGTGCTCGCACACCGCCGTCGTCGGAATGGCACCGTGGAGCTTCTCATCCGTTGGAAGGGTTATGATCCTTCTGAGGACAGCTGGGTACCTGAGTCCGACATGGGTAACGCCCGTCGTCCTCTGCATGACTACCTTGTCAAGCAGGGTGTTACTTCTACCACCCAGCTTTGAGGGGGGGAAGTGTGAGAGTACGACCCCGTTACACCACTTGCCTTTTCCTATTTCCTTTCTATTCATTTCTCTTTTTATCTCATCTCATTTGGTTTCCTATTCTCCATTTTCCATTATCCTTTGGTTTATCCTGCTATTATAATATATCACCGACCAGGCATGGGATGTACTGGCGCGCTATATCTAGCGTAATCCTGCCGTAATCCCTTAAAGCCAATAGCCTCACGTGGCCACCATTCCTCGTCACTCCGTAGCCGTCTGTTCGCGGTTGCAGCGGCCCTCATGGCGGACTCGGTGCTGTGCTTTGACGCGGAGGGTCAGCCGATTGAGTTCGACTCCTGGCTTGTCGATCTCCGCCATCACCTCACTATTCAACGTCAAGACGACCACTCCCTGACCGTCCACATTGATGGTACGCTCCCGTGCCCTGACCCCCCTGTTGCTCTCCCTCCTGACCCCACGACTGCTGAATGTAAGTCTGCCGCCGCTGCTGCCCTTGCCCGTGCTGTCTGGCTGTCGCGTGACGCTGTCGCTCAGCTTGCGATTAGCCATGCCCTACCCCTGTCGGAAAGCCCCCACATTAAATCAAACAGGACTACGCAGGAGTTCCTAGAGGCTGTTGTCGAGCGTTATTCCACCCCGTCCTCTGCCTCTGCCGGCCGCCTGATCATTCCCATGCTCTTCCCTGATGTCGCGTCTTTCCCCACTGTCGCTGACCTAGCCACGCACCTGCGCACGCTCGACGCTAGCTGGCGCGCTGCCTGCACTGAGGCCCAGCTTCATGTGTAGGTGGAGGTGGTGGTGGAGGTGGTTCGTTTGCTGGCGGTAGTACAGACGAGGGGGCTGGGCTGGTGCCTCGGAGCAGCAGCCCCAGCGGGAGCAGCAGCAGGCGCCACAGCTTGACCAGCAGCAGCCGTAGCGGCGGGCCGTCCGCCTCCCGCCTGGGTGGCCAGGCGCTGGTGGTGGTGGTGATGGTCGCAGTGGTTGTGCGCGTAGCTCGTCGTCGGGTGCTGGTGCAAGTGACGGGCGCTGCTAGTACCAGCTCCAGACCGGTCCTCGCCGCGGCCTCATGTGCGGTAAGACTGGTCATACCCCCACTCGCTGTTTCAGTCGCCTAGACGACCAATTTCATCTTCGCTTCGGCCCCACTACGGACCTCCCCGACTGGCACAGTCTCCTCCGCCGTGGTGTTAGGATCTTTGATATGGACATGGATGAGATTAGCTCTGCTTTGTATGTGCTGTATTTCGATGACTCTAGTGTGACTGGTCCCTATTACCCCGTGTTGCCTAGTGTAGGTGTGCCTAGTGTGCCTAGTGTACGCTCCCCTTCTGTGTCAGGCGTAGGACCCTTTGCTTTGTTTAGCCTTGGCTCCACCCTAGCTCCTCCGCCTCCAGCCTCCACTGCCGCGCTCTCCTTCACTCTCGACTCTGGCGCGTCTCGGTGTTTCTTTCAGGACCACACTATGCTTACACCGCTTGCCGTCCCTACCGCAATTGCCCTTGCAGACCCTTCCTCAGGTCCAGTAGTCGCTCGTGGTTCCACCAACCCCCTCCTGTACGGCAGTTCCTTCAAGCTCTCTTACAGGCCTGCACATCTCCTCGTTCTCTCGAAATCTAGTTGGTGTTGGCTGACTTCAAGACCTCGGCGTCACCACTACATTCCCTGGGCACGAGAGGTACGCTGTCTGTACCGAGGCTGCCACTGGTGCCCCCCTCACCATGTTCCCCCGGACCCGGTGTCTGGCCTGTTCACGCTGGACACCGCGTCCTCCCCTGGTTGGGACGCCCCCCAGGTGGCAGCGTCTCCCCAAGATGTTGCGGCTTGCTCGTGTCGGTCGCTTACTCACCAGTCGCTTCTATGGCACCACCGCCTAGGTCACCCCGCCCTCACACGTCTCCGTCACATGTCTTAGAACGGTCTTGTCTAAGGTCTCCCTGCGTCATTCCCTGTGCTCCCCCCCTCGGCAGCGCCTCCGTGCACCCCTTACGTCAAGGGCCGGCTCCGCCGTGCCCCTCACTCCTCCTCGTTTTCCCCCACCACCGCACCGTTACAGACCCTGCACATGGACGTCTGGGGCCCCGCCCCCGTCAAGGGCCATGTAGTGAGCGTTACTTCCTAGTGCTTGTCGACGACTACACTCACTGCACCACCGTGTTTCCCCTGGAGCGGAAGGCCGACGTGCCCAACGTTCTTATCCCTCTGGCTGCCCTGGTCGCTTCTGTCATGCGGAGGGCATCACCCAAACGTACACCCTGCCATTCTCCCCCCAGCAGAATGGGGTCGCAGAGCGACGCATCGGCTTTGTCATGGAGGTGGCTCATACCTCCATGATCCATGCTGGTGCACCCCATTTTCTGTGCCTGTTCGCCATTCACTACGCCGCCCACCAGCTTAACCTGTGGCTGCACCCTCAGCGGGCGCAGGTTTCGCCGACTCTCCTCTGGACAGGGTCTCCTGGTAACGCGTCTGCGTTCCACGTCTGGGGCTGCCTTGCTCACGTTCGTGCCTCTGGCACGGACAAGCTCACTGCCCGCACCGTCCCCTGTGTCTTTCTAGGTTTCCCCCTCGACTCGTCTGACTGGCACTTCTACCACCCGCCGTCTCACCGTTTGTTTCACTCTCGTGACGTCACCTTTGACGAATCCGTCTCCTTCTACCACCGCTTTCCCCACCGTGGTCCCCCGGTCACCCCCCCCAGTTCCTGGTTCTCCCCCTCCCCGGTCGCCCCTGTTCCCCCCCTCCCGCCCTGCCCCGTCTGGTGTGTCTCACGCCACCCCCTCCCGTCGGTTGTCCCTGCCAAGGGGTCTGCTGACTATCGCGGCTCGGCAGAGTCCCTTCCCCTGCTGTCCCCGCCCCGGTCTCTCCTCCCCTGTCGTCGCCGTTGCTATCAGAGCCGCAGCCGCAGCCGCCTCCAAAGCTGCCGTCGCCGTCGCAGCCATAGCCACCGTCGTCACCGCCGCTGGGTTTGTGCGTTCTCGGGGTGCTGGGGAGCGTGCTGGAATGGGTACTGGAGCGGGTTCCCGTTCAGGGGGTGCTGGCGTGGGGCTTCCCGGAGGAAGCCGTGGTCCTGCTGGAGGTTCAGGTGTTGGTGTTAGGCAACAGTCGTCGCAGTAGCCGCCGGTGTCCGCTCTTCGCCACCTCGGCCTTCCTTCTCCTGACTGCCCGCCGGTGCCTCCTCACTCACTGTAGCCTCCTCCTCTGCTGGTCTACGGCCATGTGTATCCTCCCGTGGACTCTTCTCCGGCTCGTTTCCCTCCTCGTTCTCCTCCTGTGTCTCCTCCCCTCTCTCCTGAGCCGAATCCTCTGTCTCACGTGTGGGCTCGTCGTCCGTCTCGTGTTCGTCCTACCTCCCCTGTTCCGCGTTCTCACCCTATGTTGCTTCACTCTCACACGTCTCATGCTCCTCCGCTCCTCTTGTCTCCTCCTCCGTCGTCGCTCGCTGTGGCCCCGCCTCCGTTTTCTGACTTCCTCCGTGCCGCGCGTCCCTTGTTCCTCGTGTCCTTGCCTCCCTCGTTACCGACCAGTCTCTTCCTGTCTCGAGCCTTGATGCTTTTGTCGCTGCTGTCGCTGACTTTGCCGCTACCCGCCGCCTTGACTACGCCACCGCTCTGGTCTCTGACCCTGCCTGCCCTCCGTCCGTCGGGGGTGTGGCTGCCCTTGGCAGTGACATCCTAGAGGACAGACAGTACGAGCTTGCTTTCCTGTCAGAGGCCGCTCCCCATCTCTATTTCATGCTGCTAGTCCCTGAGGGTGACCCAGACGCCCTTGACATCCCGACCCCTCGCACCCACGCTGCGGCCACCTCGGGACCCTGGGTCTCTCAGTGGATCGCTGCCATGGAGCAGGAGATGGCGTCTTGGAGATCCACCGCTACCTTCGTCGACGCAGTTCCCCCACCTGGGTGAACGTAGTCGATGGCCGATGGCTCTTCAAGTTGAAGCGCCCTCCTGGAGAGCCGCCTGTCTTCAAGGCGCGCTACGTTGCTCGTGGCTTCAGTCAGCGTGAGGGGATTGACTTCTTTCAGACATTCGAAATGACCCCGAAGATGACTACTCTTCAGGTACTACTACACGTAGCAGCACTGCGTGACTACGAGCTGCACTCACTCGACTTCTCCATAGCTTTTCTCCAGGGCAGTCTACACGAGCAGGTCTATCTGCGTCGCCCCCTGGGCTTCTTCAGTACCTTTCCCCTAGTACTGAGTGGCTCCTTCGGCGCCCTGTCTACGGCCTGCGCCAGGCGCCCCGTGAGTGGCACGACATGCTACGTGCTACACTTGCTGACATGCAGTTCTACCCGTCGTCTGCATACCCTCGCTCTTCGTCCGCTCCGACCAAACTCCGTTCTACATTCTTGTTTACGTAGACGATGTGGACTTTGCTACAGCAGACAGAGACGCGCTAGCCTCTGTGAAGGCCGAGCTGTTGAGGAGACACACCTGCAGTGACCTAGGAGAGCTGTGCCACTACCTTGGCTTGCAGATCTCCAGGGACAGAGCAGCGCGCACCATTACTCTCACACAGTCACACTTGGTGCGCCAGGTCCTTCAGAGGTTCGGCCTCCAGTTCTCTTCCGCACAGCCCACCCCTCTGCCGTAGACCACAGATTCTCTGCTCCAGTTCCGGAGGAGGCTGTAGAGCCTAGTGGTCCTTGCGCAGAGCTGGTGGTGGGTTGCCACATGTACCTGATAACTTGCA
>BQMB01001010.1:0-37716 GCA_027943415.1 Closterium sp. NIES-67
CATCGCCCATGACCATCTTCATCCACCCATGACCATCTTCATCCACCCATGACCATCTTCATCCACCCATGACCATCTTCATCCGCCCATGACCATCTTCATCCACCCATGACCATCTTCATCCACCCATGACCATCTTCATCCACCCATGACCATCTTCATCGCCCATGACCATCTTCATCCACCCATGACCATCTTCATCCACCCATGACCATCTTCATCCACCCATGACCATCTTCATCCACCCATGACCATCTTCATCCGCCCATGACCATCTTCATCCACCCATGACCATCTTCATCCACCCATGACCATCTTCATCCACCCATGACCATCTTCATCCACCCATGACCATCTTCATCCACCCATGACCATCTTCATCCACCCATGAGCATCTTCATCCGCCCATGACCATCTTCATCCACCCATGACCATCTTCATCCACCCATGACCATCTTCATCCGCCCATGACCATCTTCATCCACCCATGACCATCTTCATCCACCCATGACCATCTTCATCCACCCATGACCATCTTCATCCACCCATGACCATCTTCATCCGCCCATGACCATCTTCATCCGCCCACGCCCATCCCGTGCGCGGTGCGCCATCCCTCTGTATCTTCTTGCAGTTTGTGACATGTGTCGGTCCTAGCCCAGCGGACCCCCGCACCATCATTGCTGGTGAGCTGCTCTTTTCCCAGAGCCTGCTGATGCATGTGCCTCGTGTGGTAGCCCTTTGCGCCGTGTTGGTTCATCAGTGCTGGTTACATCGGGTAACTCCAGTGGGCCTTGGCATTGGACCGGCCTTTGTGAACCTGGTCAAAGTGTTCCCACTGCCGTGGGGAAACGGCAGGATGGGCAGGTCACAGGAGGCTGGGCTGGTCACAGTAGGATGGGCAGGTCACAGGAGGATGGAGCGCACTCGTTGTGTGGATGCAAAGCTGCAGGCATGCAAAGACCACTTGGTACTTTTGCCAGACATGGATACCAGCTCCAGCACAGCCTTCCGAGTCGGTGCTCCTCACACTCAGCTTCAACACATGCTCTTCTTGCCTTTCTCGAATAGGTGTTTCTTGGCTCACCTGCTCTCCTTCACGTGCCTTCATTTGTGCCACACCAACGCCGGCAATGCTGTCCATGCCCTCATGCGAGCGGTGTCCCTGCACGACTGCTAATCGCTCACCATTTCCTCCTATTCCTCCCTTCCCCCCTTGCCTGCAGGCGGTGGAGATGGCGCCGTGGCTGTGTTTGACTCGCGCATTCACAAGGCTGTTGCCCGAGTGTCCTTGGGGCAAGGTTGCGAGGTGAGGGGGAGGAGTGATGTGACGGGGGGGTGAGGTGAGAGGGGGGGTGAGGTAAGAGGGAGGGGTTGTGAAGTAAGAGGGAGGGATGTGAATTGAGTGGGAGGGTGTGAGGCAGGACGAGGGATGTGAGGAGAGTGGGTGCGGCGAGAGATCAGAGGGGGAGATCGGAGCCTTGAACGGTGTGCTGCTCGCCGCCCCTCTCGCATGCATTCTCCTCGCTGCACATTCTGCACCACTGTCAACTCCTCCCTCCCACCCCCATCTGCCCCAGGTGACATCAGCAGCCTTCAGCCCGTGCGGTCGCTTCTTCCATGCCGCCTGCTCTGCCAACTGCTGCTTCGTCTTTGACTCCCGCTGCCTCCCTCCTCCTCGTCCTGCCCTCCTTCCTCCGCCTCCTCACCATCTTCCCCCCTCTGCGCTCTCTTCCGCCTCTCCCACGGCCTGCCCGTGCCCTCACTGCAGCACTCGGTGCAGCATGCCGGGTGAGAGGAGTGGGAGGGGCAGGGGTAGGGGCGTGCTGTGTGCAGAATGGTGAATAATGCCCCCCATGCCCTCTGTGCAGCTCTCAGTGCAGCATGCAAGGTGGGAGACAAGGTTGGGGGATGTTATATGCGGTGACGGTGCTTGAGGTTTGAAGCATGCTGAATGGTTTATCGTGCATAGCATGGTGCCTGCTGCCCCTCTTTTCTACTCTTTTCCCACCCCATTCCAGTGATCTACCTTTTTCAAAACTGTCTACTTGGTTCTTTTCTGTGTAGATGTAATTCATTCAACGTGAAAGTGTACAATCAATCCTTCACAAGTCAAACATTTGCTATACAAATCCCTCAAAGCCCTGGCCCTCCCATTCCCCCTCCCCTTCCCCCCCTTCCCCAACACGCCGCCCCCAGGTCTGTGGACTGTGGGGACGAAGGGGTGAACGACGCCCGCTGGCTCTCAGCCTCGCCTGGCCTCGTGACAGGCAGTGGCAATGGCAGGTGGGCGAGTGACAGGCAGTGGCAATGGCAGGTGGGCGAGTGACAGGCAGTGGCAATGGCAGGTGGGCGAGTGACAGGCAGTGGCAATGGCAGGTGGGCGAGTGACAGGCAGTGGCAATGGCAGGTGGGCGAGTGACAGGCAGTGGCAATGGCAGGTGGGCGAGTGACAGGCAGTGGCAATGGCAGGTGGGCGAGTGACAGGCAGTGGCAATGGCAGGTAGGCGAGTGACAGGCAGTGGCAATGGCAGGTGGGCGAGTGACAGGCAGTGGCAATGGCAGGTGGGCGAGTGACAGGCAGTGGCAATGGCAGGTGGGCGAGTGACAGGCAGTGGCAATGGCAGGTGGGGCGAAGCCAGGTGGGATCGTCTGGGTCATGATTTTCAGTGGTCACCTGTCTGAACCCTTTCGTGAGTCGTACTTCACTTGTGTCCGTCACCTGTGTTGTTCAGTCCTCACCTTTCATATCTTTACTGCTGCTCATTTTCTTCGCTTTCCAATTTTCTTTAATGGCAGCATGGCTGTATGGGATGTGACTCTAGCTGACCCCCTCACTGCCGTCTCCTTTGCACATACTCGATCAATAAATACTGTAAGCATTCTAATGCATGAAATATGTAAGCGCTTTCTAATACGCCTTTGCAAGCTAATATCTAACAGCATAAGCCCTTGGATAAATGAACAGTGTAAGCTGCTCAATTTGTCAACGCTTAAATCATCTAAAACACTCAGAACGTCTCTTTGCATTTGCATGAGCAATCTCCTGATTTGCTCTTCCGCGTAGGTGGCGGTGGCACCTGATGATGCCTGCATTGCCACGGGTGGCGACGACCAGAAAGTGGTGAGCATGCCTTTCCTGGTCCGCATGGATGTGCCTCCAGACAGAGGTGCTCGCACATCCATGCGGTGTGTGTACACATACCGTACACAGGCACATATACTACTTGTGCATGCACGCCCACACTCATGGACGCACACACCAACAACACGTGCGCAGTCACGCACGCACTTACTGTGACAAACCTCTCTCACTTCAAATGCACGCAACGATTCCAGCCCAACTCCCTCTGGCTTAGTTGCAGTTTCCTTGGCGAAGATAGAAAACGCATATCTGACTCGTCATGAAGGGTACAATGATAATTCTCTCCTTCGACATTCTGCACCTCAATCAAGAGCATGTAGTGTTCCCATCTCCATCTGTTACTCTACCGCCCTTTCCCTCGTCAGGTCCTATATCTGTCGCCGTTGACTGCCTCTCCAGCCTCAACTCCTTGGAAGCTTACACACCCCTTGCGCTTGTCGCCCTTGTTACAATAGTCGTCATACAGAAAACAGTCATGTTATCGTTTTCCCACGTATACGGGACCCAAATGCCAGTTTTTTTTACAGGTGCATATTTAAAGTCCCTAATGTCAAACATGTTTATTGTCATGTTTGTATAGACTGTATAGGGTCATCTCTTAGAGAGTACACGACTTAGGTATATCTGTGTGTACTCTGTTGGAATATCTCAAAGGACTTAAGCGTTTCTGAAGTGTAACACTACACTCGAGGAAGATTACAGGGGGGGTACGCGAGCCAACGGAGGTTACACGAGGGGGCAGACAAAGAACGCGAAGGAACTCGAAAGGTCGCAACTGGAGGTTGCGACTGACAGTTACAACATCGCGGATGGTAACCGAAGCGGCAATTGAGTCGCCTGTGCGACTCGATAACCGCTCCTGCAACTGTATTCTACAACTCCTTTCTTATTTCATATATATTGCTGTATGCTTGTTTCTTTAATCATCACTTGTTCTCATATACTAGTACAAGGGTTCAACTGCCTCAACTTCCGCTGCACTACTCAAGTCTCAATCTTCAACTGGGACTTAGTCTCTGAAAAAGATCCTAAGGGCATTTCTCAGCCCAACATACTCTCACTCTATCAATAACACTTTTCTGATTTTGATATGGTATCACGCGTAGGTTAGGATCCCCCCCCCCTACCGCTTCCGCTCGCCCCTCCTAGCCCCGTCGTGCCCCTAGCCCCGTTGCGACCCCCCTAGCCCCGTCGCGCCCCTTCCTGGGCCCCGTCGCGCCCCTTCCTGGGCCCTTGTAGCGCCCCTCCTGGGCCCCGTCGCGCCCCTCCCAGGCCCCGTCACGTCCCTCCTGGGCCCCGTCGCGCCCCTCCTCGGTCCCGTAGCGCCCCTCCTGGGCCCCGTCGCGCCCTTCCTGGGCCCTGTAGTGCCCCTCCCAGGCCCCGTCGCGCCTCTCCTAGGCCCCGTAGCGCCCCTCCTGGGCCCCGTAGCGCCCCTCCTGGGCCCCGTCGCGCCCTTCCTGGGCCCTGTAGTGCCCCTCCCAGGCCCCGTCGCGCCTCTCCTAGGCCCCGTAGCGCCCCTCCTGGGCCCCGTACCCCCTCCTGGGCCCCGTCGCGCCCTTCCTGGGCCCTGTAGCGCCCCTCCTGGGCTCAGTCGCGCCCCTCCCAGGCCTCGTCGCGCCCCTCCTGGGCCCCGTAGCGCCCCTCCTGGGTTCCGTCGCGCCCCTCCTGGGCCCCGTAGTGCCCCCCCCTGGGCCTCGTCGCGCCCTCCCAGGCCCCGTCGCGCCCCTCCTGGGCCCTGTAGCGCCCCTCCTGGGCCCCGTCGCGCCCCTCCTGGGTCCCGTAGCGCCCCTCCTGGGTTCCGTCGCGCCCCTCCTGGGCCCCGTAGTGCCCCCCCCTGGGCCTCGTCGCGCCCCTCCTGGGCCCCGTAGCGCCCCTCCTGGGCCGCGTCGAGCCCCCCCCCCCCCCCCCCCTCCTGGGCCCCGTCACGCCTTCCGGCCCCGTCGCACCCGCCCGGCCCCGTCGCACCTGCCCGGCCCCGTCGCATCAGCCCGGCCCCGTAGCGCCCGCCCGGCCCCGTCGCACCCGCCCGGCCCCGTCGCCCCTGCCCGGCCCCGTCGCAGCCGCCCGGCCCCGTCGCACCCGTCCGGCCCCGTCGCACCGGCCCGGCCCCGACGCACCTGCCCGGCCCCGTCGCACCGGCCCGGCCCCGACGCACCTGCCCGGCCCCGCCGCACCGGCCCGGCCCCGTCGCACCAGCCCGGCCCCGACGCACCCGCCCGGCCTCGTCGCACCGGCCCGGCCCCGTCGCACCCGCCCGGCCCCGTTGCACCGGCCCGGCCCCTGCGCTCGTCCCTGCCCCGGCCCCGGTCCTCCTCACTGGTACGGTTTCCCCCCCCCCCGCCCTGCACTGCCCTGCACCGTACTGCACCGCATTGTACCGCACGGCACCGCACTCCACCTTGCTGCACTGCCCTGCACCGCACTGCGCTGTTCCTGATGGCGGCGGAGCTTCGCTTCGACGCTGAAGGCCAGCCCCTGGAGTTCGAGGCGTGGCTTGCCGACCTCCGCCGTCAACTCACTGGCCAGCGGCAGGATGGCGAACCGCTTTCCGCACACCTTGACGGTACGCTCCCCTGCCCGGACCCCCCTGCTATTTTGCCCGCTGACTCCACCCCCACCGAGCGCGAGTCTACTGCTGCCACTGCCAGTGCGCGCTCTGTCTGGCTTTCTCGCGATGCTGTCGCCCAGCTTGCCATTAGCAACGCCCTTCCCCCGTCCGAGCGCCCTCGCTTTAGGTCCCTCACCACTGCTCAGGCATACTTAGATGCGGTCATCCAGCGCTATTCCACTCCTCCGGCTGCCTCGGTGGGTCGCCTGATCCTCCCGATCCTCTTTCCTGACCTTGCATCCTTCCCTACTGTCTCTGACCTTGCTGCCCACCTGCGCTCGATAGATGAGACCTGGCGCGCTGCCTGCACTGACGCACAGCTTAGAGCCCACCAGCCGCCCATTACCTCTACCCTCTACCTGCTTGCCACCCGCCTCCCTGACCGCCTTGCTGTCAGCCGCGACCGCTTCCTTAGCATTCACCCCGCCGACCTCACCCTCACTGACTTTGTAGACACCCTGACGGTGATAGAGACCCGTCACCGCTCCATCGCCCAGGCGAGCGGTGCCGTGCCGGTCCCTATCTTTCAGGGTTGTGGCCCCGCTCAGTGTACCTTCTCCGACGGCTCTGCCGCAGTGGCTGAGACTGCTGCTACCGCGGGGGTGCGGGAGGGGGTAGTGGTGGGGTCGGGTCGTCTGGTGCTGGAGCGGACGAGGGGACCCTGCCCAGTCCAGCTGAGCCGCCGCCCCTGCAGTTGCAGCAGCCGCAGCAGTTGCCGCAGTCGCAGCCTTTGCAGCAGCCGCAGCAGCCGTCGCAGACACGGCAGACGAGTGTCCTCCCGCCCGGGTGGCCCGGCGCTGGCGGTGGCCGGGCGCGTGGTGGTGTGTCGAGTGGTGGCTCTGGCGGCGGACGTTGTCAGTACCAGATCCAGACCGGTCCTCGCCGCGGCTACATTTGCGGTAAGATCGGTCACTCCACTCCCCGCTGTTTTCGTCGCCTGGACGACCTCTTTCGTCAGCGCTTCGGCCCGTCGCCAGACCTCCCGGACTGGCACATCATGCTTAGACGTAGTATTCCGATTTTTGACTTAGACATGGATGCCATTGTTGCTACTCTGCATGTGATGTATGCTGATGACTCTAGTGTGCTTCCAGCTTATTACTCACTGTTGCCTAGCGTAGGTGTGTCTAGCGTAGCCTCCCCTGCTGCGTCAGGCGTAGGATCCTCTGCTTTGTGTAGTCTTGGTGCTTCCACCGTCGTTCCGACGCCAGACGCCTCTGCTTCGCTTTCCTTCACCTTGGACTCTGGCGCTTCTCGGTTTTCTTCCATGACTCCACCACCCTGACGCCGCTTCCTGTTCCTGCTGCTGTCTCTCTTGCTGACCCCTTTGGTGGTCCGGTAGTCGCCCGCAGTTCCACCACCCTTCCCTGTCCAGCAGTTCCTTCGGGCTCTCTCACAGGTCTGCATATCCCCTCGTTCTCCAGGAACCTAGTTGGTGTCGGCTGCCTCCAGGACCTTGGCGTCACCACTACGTTCCCTGGCCACGAGCGGTATGCTGTCTGTACCGAGGCCGCCACTGGTGCCCCCTGTCCACGTTCCCCCGGGACCCGGTGTCCGGCCTGTTCACTCTGGATACCGTGACCCCCCGGCTGGGGCCCCCCCTCAGGTGGCTGCGTCTACCCAGGTTGCTGCTGCCTGCTCCTGTCGGTCCCTCACTCACCCGACTCTCCTTTGGCACCACCGCCTAGGTCACCCTGCGCTCCCGCATCTGCGTCACATGTCCCAGCACGGTCTTGTCCTTGGTCTCCCCGGTTCTCTCCCCGCGTTTCCCTCCTCCCCCCCCCCTTGCACGCCCTGTGTCGAGGGTCGGCTTCGCCGTGCCCCTCACTCCTCCTCTTTTCCCCCTACCGCCGCGCCGCTGCAGACCCTGCACCTGGACGTCTGGGGCCCCGCCCCCGTCTCTGGGCCGCGTCGAGAGCGCTACTTCCTTGTGCTTGTCGACGACTTCACTCGTTACACCACTGTCTTTCCCCTGGAGCGCAAGGCCGACGTGCCTGGCGCTCTCATCCCCTGGCTTGTCTCTGCGCGTGTCCACCGCGGTCTCCCTGTCTTGCGTCTTCACTCAGACCGTGGTGGCGAGTTTGCCTCAGGTGTCCTTGGTCGCTTTTGTCGTGCGGAGGGCATCACCCAGACGTTCACCCTACCGGACTCCCCACAGCAGAATGGGGTCGCTGAGCGACGCATCGGTTTGGTCATGAAGGTGGCTCGCACCTCCATGATCCATGCCGGTGCACCCCATTTTCTGTGGCCGTACGCTTCTCACTAGCTTAACTTGTGGCCGCACCCTCAGCAGCCGCAGGTTTCGCCGACCCGTCTTTGGACTGGGTCTCCTAGTGACGCGTCTGCGTTCCACGTCTGGGGCTGCCTTGCTCACGTTCGTGCCTCCGGCACGGACAAGCTCACTGCTCGCACCCTTCCCTGCGTCTTCCTCGGTTTTCCCCTTGACGCGTCCGACTGGCACTTTTACCACCCGCCGTCTCACCGCTTCTTTCACTCTCGCGACGTCACCTTTGACGAGTCCGTTTCCTACTACCGTCGCTTCCCCCACCGTGGTCCCCCTGTTACCCCCCCTGTTCCTGGTCACTCCTTCCCCGGTAGTCACTGCCCCTCCTCCTCCTCCTCCCCGTCCTGCCCCCTCTGGTGTGTCCCACGTCACCCCCCTTCCATCGGCGGACCCGGTTGAGGAGTCCTCTGACTCTGGTGGCCCTCCTGTGCAGTCCTCGCCGGCTGCCCCTCCCCGGTGTCCCCTCCCCAGTCCCCTCCTCCACCGCCTCTGCCGCCGCTGCAGCCGTCGTTGTCGCTGCCGCCGCCGCCGCCACCGCCGTCGCGGCCCCCGTTCGCTGACTCTGGGGGTGCTCGTCCCGGTCGCCCTGGGGGTGGCCCCTCTGGGGGTGCTGGTGTGGAGAGTGCCGGTGGTAGCCGAGGAGCAGCTTGCGGTCCAGGTGTCGCCGTTGCGCTGCCGCAGCAGCAGTCCCCGCCGGTGTCAGCCCTTCGCCTGCTCCGCCTTCCGTCACCCGACCCTGCGTCTATTCCTCCCCGGCCGTCTCCTCCTCTTCCTGTCTACGGCCCTGTTTTCCCTCCACCGGACTCGTCCCCGGCCTGTCTCCCCCTCGTTCCCCTCCTGTGTCACCTCCCCTGTGTCCTGACCCGACTCCTCCGTCGCACGTCTGGTCTCACCGTCCCTCCCGTGCTCGTCCTGCCTCGCCTGTCTTGCGCTCCCACCCTATGTTGCTTCGTTCCCACACGTCTCGTCCTCCCCTTCTGCCGTCGCCTCCTCCGTCCTCCCTTGTTGTTGCACCCCCCCCGCTGTCTGACTACCTTCGTGCCGCTTGTCCCCTTGTTTCTCGGGTCCTTGCCTCTTGTTACCGACCCGTCTGTTCCGGTCTCGTGCCTTGACGCCCTTGTCGCTGCTGTCGCTGACTTCGCCTCTACCCGCCGCCTTGACTACGCCACCGCTCTGGTCTCTGACCCTGCCTGTCCTCCGTCTGTCGGGGTGCTCCTGCTCTTGGCAGTGACGTCCTGGAGGACCGCCAGTTCGAGCTTGCTTTCCTCTTCGAGGCCGCTCCCCATCTCTGTTCCATGCTGCTAGTCCCTGAGGGTGACCCAGACGCTTTCGACATCCCGACCCCTCGCACTTACGCTGAGGCGACTTCGGGACCCTGGGCCTCACAGTGGATAGCTGCCATGGAACAGGAGATGGCATCTTGGAGATCCACCGGCACCTTTGTCGACGCAGTTCCCCCACCTGGGGTGAACGTTGTCGATGGCCGCTGGCTCTTCAATGTGAAGCGCCCTCCTGGAGAGCCGCCTGTGTTCAAGGCGCGCTATGTGGCTAGAGGCTTCAGTCAGCGCAAGGGGGTGGACTTCTTCCAGACCTTCGCTCCGACCCCGAAGATGACTACTCTTCGGGTTCTGTTACACCTAGCTGCTCAGCGTGACTACGAGCTTCACTCCCTCGACTTCTCCACTGCCTTCCTTCAGGGCAGCCTACACGAGCAGGTCTACTTGCGTCGCCCTCAGGGCTTTACTGGCACCTTCCCTCCTGGGACCCAGTGGCTCCTGCGGCGCCCCGTCTACGGCCTGCGCCAGGCTCCCCGTGAGTGGCACGACACTCTCCGTGCTACGCTTGCTGACCTGCAGTTCTTTCCGTCTTCCGCAGACCCTTCACTCTTCGTTCGTGCTGGCCAGACTCCGTTCTACATCCTTGTTTACGTCGACGACCTGGTCTTTGCCACAGCAGACAGGGACGCACTGGCCTCCGTGAAGGCAGAGCTGCTGAAGAGACACACGTGCACTGACCTTGGAGAACTGCGCCGCTACCTTGGCTTGCAGATCTCCAGGGACAGAGCATCGCGCACCATCACCCCGACTCAGTCACACTTGGTGCGCCAGGTCCTTCAGAGGTTCAGCCTTCAGTTCTCCTCTGCACAGCCCACCCCTCTGCTTGTAGACCACAGACTCTCCGCTCTAGTGTCTGAGGAGTTGGTAGAGCCCAGCGGCCCCTACGCAGAGCTGGTGGGTTGCCTCATGTACCTGATGACTTGCACTCGCCCAGATCTCGCATACCCTCTCAGCATCCTGGCTCGCTTTGTGGCTACAGGCAGACACCGACCGCAGCACTGGTCTGCCGCTAAGAGGGTTTTGCGTTATCTTGCTAGTACATCGGGCATGGGGTTAGTGCTAGGAGGACGCAGGCCAGTGGTCCTTACTGGACACACAGACGCTTCGTGGGCAGACGACGCCGAGACACTCAGGTCTACCCAGGGCTACTGCTTCAGCCTTGGCTCAGCTGCCGTCTCGTGGAGAGCTACCCGCTCCTCGTCTGTTGCTCAGTCCAGCTGTGAGGCTGAGATCTACGCTGGTGCCATGGTGGCACAGGAGCTCCGCTGGCTGACCTTCTTGCTCACTGACTTAGGTGAGCGGCCTAGCTCTGCCCCAGTCCTGTTCGCTGACAACAGGGCCATGATCCTCCTGTGCCAGGAGCCTCGACTTGAGGGCAGAGCGAAGCACATTCAGCTGCGGTACTTCCTCCTGCGTGAGCTACAGCAGCGACGTCAGGCTCGCGTAGTACACTTGACCTCAGGTGCCAACACGGCTGATATCTTTACGAAGGCGCTTGCGCCTAAAGATCATCAGCGACACTGTGTACAGCTTGGTCTAGTTCCTGTAGCCTCTCACTTGCTAGGACCTTGACTTTGTACTGTCCTTTATATGTATACTCAGACTGGACTTGTGTCCTCTTCCAGTGGCTGGACTAGTAGTGCCGCCCTGCTCTTGTTCTTGCCTTGTCTGTACTCCTTCTGACTGGTCTCTCAGACCCTTGTCTCAGAGGTTGGACTAGTATGCCGCCCTGAGCTGCTTGTTTAGGACATTCCCATAGCAGTCTAGGGGGGTGTGTCAAACATGTGTAATTGTCATGTTTGTATAGACTGTATAGGTCATCTCTTAGAGTCAGGGTCAATAACACTTTTCTGATTTGATACCTAAGTCAGCAGCCCATGCTCATATTGTCACACACTACCGTAATTCCCCGGATATACCGTCATTCCCCAGATATACCGTAATCCCCCGGATATACCGTAATCCCCCGGATATACCGTAATCCCCCGGATATACGTAATCCCCCGGATATACCGTAATCCCCCGGATATACCGTGATCCCCCGGATATACCGTAATCCCCCGGATATACCGTGATCCCCCGGATATACCGTAATCCCCCCGATAATACCCCCGTACCGTAACCCCCGGATATGAACCGTAATATCAGAATGAGAGTAGTGAATAATGACTAGTGAGAGAGTACAGAAAGATATACCTAAGAATTGTACCCTATACAGTCTATACAAACATAACGACTACACATGTTTGACACACCCCTAGACTGCATAGGGAATGTCCTAAACAAGCAGCTCAGGGCGGCACTACTAGTCCAACCTCTGAGACAAGGGTCTAAAAGACCAGTCAGAAGGAGTACAGACAAGGCAAGAACAAGGCCAGGGCGGCACTACTAGTCCAGCCACTGGAAGAGGACACAAGTCCAGCCTGAGTACACATATAAAGGACAGTACAAAGTCAAGGCCCTAGCAAGTGAGAGGCTACAGGAACTAAACCAAGCTGTACACAGTGCCGCTGATGATCTTTAGTCGCAAGCGCCTTCGTAAAGATATCAGCTGTGTTGGCACCTGAGGCCAAGTGTACTACGCTAGCCTGGCGTCGCTGCTGTAGCTCACGCAGGAGGAAGTACCGCAGCTGAATATGCTTCGCTCTGCCCTCGAGTCGAGGCTCCTGACACAGGAGGATCATGGCCCTGTTGTCAGCGAACAGGATCGGGGCAAAGCTAGGCCGCTCACCTAAGTCAGTGAGTAAGAAGGTCAGCCAGCGGAGCTCCTGTGCCGCCATGGCACCAGCGTAGATCTCGGCCTCACAGCTGGACTGAGCAACAGACGAGGAGCGGGTAGCTCACCAAGAGACGGCACCTGAACCAAGGCTGAAGCAGTAGCCCTGGGAAGACCTGAGTGTCTCGGCGTCGTTTGCCCACGAAGCGTCTGTGTGTCCAGTAAGGACCACTGGCCTGCGTCCTCCTAGCACTAACCCCATGCCCGATGTACTAGCAAGATAACGCAAAACCCTCTTAGCGGCAGACCAGTGCTGCGGTCGGTGTCTGCCTGTGGCCACAAAGCGAGCCAGGATGCTGAGAGGGCATGCGAGATCTGGGCGAGTGCAAGTCATCAGGTACATGAGGCAACCCACCAGCTGTGCGTAGAGGCCGCTGGGCTTACCGACTCCTCAGACACTGGAGCGGAGAGTCTGTGGTCTACAGGCAGAGGGGTGGGCTATGCAGAGGAGAACTGAAGGCTGAACCTCTGAAGGACCTGGCGCACCAAGTGTGACTGAGTCAGGGTGATGGTGCGCGCTGCTCTGTCCCTGGAGATCTGCAAGCCAAGGTAACGGCGCAGTTCTCCAAGGTCAGTGCACGTGTGTCTCTTCAGCAGCTCTGCCTTCACGGAGGCCAGTGCGTCCCTGTCTGCTGTGGCGAAGACCAAGTCGTCGACGTAAACAAGGATGTAGAACGGAGTCTGGCCAGCACGAACAAAGAGTGAGGGGTCTGCGGAAGACGGAAAGAACTGCAGGTCAGCAAGCGTAGCACGGAGAGTGTCGTGCCACTCACGGGGAACCTGGCGCAGGCCGTAGACGGGGCGCCGCAGGAGCCACTGGGTCCCAGGAGGAAGGTGCCAGTAAAGCCCTGAGGGCGACGCAAGTAGACCTGCTCGTGTAGGCTGCCCTGAAGGAAGGCAGTGGAGAAGTCGAGGGAGTGAAGCTCGTAGTCACGCTGAGCAGCTAGGTGTAACAGAACCCAAAGAGTAGTCATCTTCGGGGTTGGAGCAACGGTCTAAAAGAAGTCCACCCCCTCACGCTGACTGAAGCCCCTAGCCACGTAGCGCGCCTTGAACACAGGCGGCTCTCCAGGAGGGCGCTTCACCTTGAAGAGCCAGCGGCCATCGACTACGTTCACCCCAGGCGGGGGAACTGCGTCGACGAAGGTGCCGGTGGATCTCCAAGATGCCATCTCCTGCTCCATGGCAGCTATCCACGGAGAGGCCCAAGGTCCCGAGGTCGCCTCAGCGTAAGTGCGAGGGGTCGGGATGTCGAAAGCGTCTGGGTCACCCTCAGGGACTAGCAGCATGGAACAGAGATGGGGAGCAGCCTCGGACAGGAAAGCAAGCTCGAACTGGCGGTCCTCCAGGACGTCACTGCCAAGGGTAGGAGCACCCCCGACAGACGGAGGACAGGCAGGGTCAGAGACCAGAGCGGTGGCGTAGTCAAGGCGGCGGGTAGAGGCGAAGTCAGCGACCGCAGCGACAAGAGCGTCAAGGCACGAGACCGGAACAGACGGGTCGGTAACGAGAGAGGCAAGGACCCGAGGAACAAGAGGACGAGCGGCACGAAGGTAGTCAGACAGCGGGGGGGGTGCACCAACAAGGGAGGACGGAGGAGGCGACGGCAGAAGGGGAGGACGGGACGCATGGGAACGAAGCAACATAGGGTGGGAGCGCAAGACAGGCGAGGCAGGACGAGCACGGGAGGACGGTGAGACCAGACGTGCGACGGAGGAGTCGGGTCAGGAGACAGGGGAGGGGACACAGGATGGGAACGAGGGGAAGACGGGCCGGGGACGAGTCCGGCGGAGGGAAGACAGGGCCGTAGACGGGAAGAGGAGGAGACGGTCGGAGAGGAACAGACGCAGGGTCGGGGGACGGAAGGCGGAGCAGGCGAAGGGCTGACACCGGCGGGGACTGCTGCTGCGCCGGCACAACAGCGACAGTGGGACTGCAAGCAGCTCCTCGGCTACCACCGGCACACTCCACACCAGCACCCCCAGAGGGACCACCCCCAGGGCGACCGGGGACGAGCACCCCCAGAGGCAGCGAACGGGTGCTGCAACGGCGGCGGCGGGCAACGACGGCTGCAGCGGCGGCAGAGGCGGTGGAGGAGGGGACTGGGGAGGGGACCCCGGGGGAGGGCGGCCGGCGAGGACTGCGCAACAGGGCCACCAGAGTCAGAAGACTCCTCAACCGGGTCCACCGACGGACGAGGGGTGACGTGGGACACACCAGAGGGGGCGGGACGGGGAGGAGGAGGAGGAGGGCAGGGACTACCGGGGAAGGAGGGACCAGGAACAGGGGGGGGGTAACCGGGGGACCGCGGTGGGGGAAGCGACGGTAGTAGGAGGCGGACTCGTCAAAGGTGACGTCGCGAGAGTGAAAGAAGCGGTGAGACGGCGGGTGGTAAAAGTGCCAGTCGGACGCGTCAAGGGGAAAACCGAGGAAGACGTTGGGAAGGGTGCGGGCAGTGAGCTTGTCCGTGCCGGAGGCACGGACGTGAGCAAGGCAGCCCCAGACGTGGAACGCAGACGCGTCACTAGGAGACCCAGTCCAAAGACGGGTCGGCGAAACCTGCGGCTGCTGAGGGTGCGGCCACAAGTTAAGCTGTGAGAAGCGTAGCGCACAGCAACGGCCACAGAAAATGGGGTGCACCGGCATGGATCATGGAGGTGCGAGCCACCTCCATGACCAAACCGATGCGTCGCTCAGCGACCCCATTCTGCTGTGGGGAGTCCGGTAGGGTGAACGTCTGGGTGATGCCCTCCGCACGACAAAAGCGACCAAGGACACCTGAGGCAAACTCGCCACCACGGTCGGAGTGAAGACGCAAGACAGGGAGACCGCGGTGGACACGCGCAGAGACAAGCCAGGGGATGAGAGCGCCAGGCACGTCGGCCTTGCGCTCCAGGGGAAAGACTGTGGTGTAACGAGTAAATTCGTCGACAAGCACAAGGAAGTAGCGCTCGCGACGCGGCCCAGGGACGGGGGCGGGGCCCCAGACGTCCAGGTGCAGGGTCTGCAGCGGCGCGGCGGTAGGGGGAAACGAGGAGGAGTGAGGGGCACGGCGAAGCCGACCCTCGATACAAGGCGTGCAAGGTGGGGCTGGGGAGGAGGGAAACGCGGGGAGAGAAACTGGGAGACCAAGGACAAGACCGTGCTGGGACATGTGACGCAGTCGCGGGAGCGCAGGGTGACCTAGGCGGTGGTGCCAAAGGAGAGTCGGGTGAGTGAGGGACCGACAGGAGGAGGCAGCAGCAACCTGGGTAGACGCAACCACCTGAGGGGGCGCCCCGGCCGGGGGGGTCACGGTGTCCAGTGTGAACAGGCCGGACACCGGGTCCCGGGGGAACGTGGACAGGGGGGCACCAGTGGCGCCTCGGTACAGACAGCATACCGCTCGTGACCAGGGAACGTAGTGGTGACGCCAAGGTCCTAGAGGCAGCCGACACCAACTAGGTTCCTGGAGAACGAGGGGATGTGCAGACCTGTAAGAGAGCCCGAAGGAACCGCCGGACAAGGAAGGGTGGTGGAACTGCGGGCGACTACCGGACCGCCGGAGGGGTCAGCAAGAGAAACGGCAGCAGGAACAGGAAGCGGTGTCAGCGTCGTGAAGTCGCGGAAGAAGCACCGGGAAGCGCCAGAGTCCAAGGTGAAGGAAAGCGAAGCAGTGGGGTCTGGCGACGGAATGACGGCGGAAGCACCAAGACTAAAACAAAGCAGAGGATCCTACGCCTGACGCAGCAGGGGAGGACAAGCTAGGCACACCTACACTAGCCAACAGTGAGTAATAAGCAAGAAGCACACTAGAGTCATCAGCATACATCACATGCAGAGCAGAAACAATGGCATTCATGTCCACGTCAAAAATCTGAATCTGACGACTAAGCAAACTGTGCCAGTCTGGGAGGTCGGGCGACGGGCCAAAGCGCTGACGAAAGAGGTCGTCCAGGCGACGAAAACAGCGGGGAGTGGAGTGACCGATCTTACCGCAAACGAAGCCGCGGCGAGGACCGGTCTGGATCTGGTACTGACAACGCACGCCTCCAGAACCACCACTCGGCACACCACCACGCGCCCGACCACCGCCAGCGCCGGGCCACCTGGGCGGGAGTACACTCGTCTGCCGCGTCTGCGGCTGCTGCGACTGCGGCGGCCGCTGCGGCTGCTGCTGCTGCTGCGATTGCAGGGGCGGCGGCTCAGCTGGACTGGGCAGGGTCCCCTCGTCCGCTCCAGCACCAGACGACCCGACTCCACCACCACCCCCTCCCGCACCCCCGCCTCCTCCGCCGCGCCCAACCTGGGGCGGCGGCCCTTCCCCGAACGAAACTGCGCTGCAGCAGCAGTCTCAGCCACAGCGGCAGAGCCGTCGGAGAAGGTACACTGAGCGGGGGCACAACCCTGAAAGATAGGGACCGGCACGGTACCGCTCGCCTGGGCGATGGAGCGGTGGCGGGTCTCAATCACAGTCAGGGTGTCTACAAAGTGAGTGAGGGTGAGGTCTGCGGGGTGAATGCTAAGAAAGCGGTCGCGGGCGACAACAAGGCGGTCAGGGAGGCGGGTGGCAAGCAGGTAAAGGGTAGAGGTAATGGGCGGCTGGTGGGCTCTAAGCTGTGCGTCAGTGCAGGCAGCGCGCCAGGTCTCATCTATCGAGCGCAGGTGGGCAGCGAGGTCAGAGACAGTGGGGAAAGACGCAAGGTCAGGAAAGAGCATCGGGAGGATCAGGCGACCCACCGAGGCAGCCGGAGGGGTGGAATAGCGCTTGATGATAGCATCTAAGTATGCCTGAGCAGTAGTGAGGGACCTAAAGCGAGGGCGCTCGGACGGGGGAAGGGCGTTGCTAATGGCAAGCTGAGCGACAGCATGTCGAGAAAGCCAGACAGAGCGCGCACGGGCAGTGGCAGTAGTAGACTCGCGCTCAGTGGGTGCGGAGTCAGCGGGCAGAACAGCAGAGGGGTCTGGGCAGGGGAGCGTACCGTCAAGGTGTGTGGAAAGCGGTTCACCATCCTGCCGCTGGCCAGTGAGTTGGCGCCGGAGGTCGGCAAGCCACGCCTCGAACTCCAGAGGCTGGCCTCAGCGTCGAAGCGAAGCTCCGCCGCCATCAGGGGCAGTTCAGGACTGTACAGTGCGGTGCAGTGCGGTGCAGTGTAGAACAGGGTAGTGCAGTGCGGTGCAGGGCGGTGCAATGCAGTGCAGGGCGATGCAGGGCAGTGCAGTGCGGTGCAGGGGCGGTGCAAGGCGGTGCAGTGCGATGCAGTGCAGTGCAGTGCGGTGGAGGGTGGTGCAAGGAGGGGGAAACCGTACCAGTGAGGATGCAGGTTCCGGGGCAGGGCGCGACAGGGCCCGGAGAGCGCGACGGGGCCGAGCGGGGCGCGACGGGGCCGGGCAGGGCGCAACGGGGGCCGGGCGGGTGCGACGGGGCCGGGCGGGCGCAACGGGGCCCGGCAGGGCGCGACGGGGCCGGGCGGTGCGACGGGGCCGAGCGGGCGCGACGGGGCCGGGCAGGGCGCGACGGGGCCGGGCGAGTGCGACGGGGCCGGGCGGGCGCGACGGGGCCGGCGGGCGCGACGGGGCCGGGCAGGTGCTACGGGGCCGGGCGGGACGCGACGGGGCTAGGGGGTCGCGACGGGGCCCAGGACGGGCGCGGCAGGGCTAGGGGCACGACGGGGCCCAGGGGGGGGTCGCGACGGGGCTAGGGGGTCGCGACGGGGCTAGGGGTCGCGACGAAGCCCGGGAGGGGCGCGGCAGGGCTAGGGGCACGACGGGGGCCAGGGGGGGGGGGGGGGGGGCGCGACGGGGCTAGGGGGTCGCGACGGGGCTAAGGGACGAGCGGAAGCGCTAGTGGGGGATCCTAACCTACGCGTGATACCATATCAGAATGAGAGTAGTGAATAATGACTAGTGAGAGAGTACAGAAAGATATACCTAAGAATTGTACCCTCTAAGAGGTGACCCTATACAGTCTATACAAACATAACGACTACACATGTTTGACACGTAATCCCCCGGATATACCGTATTCCCCTGGATAGACCGTAATCCCCCGGATATACCGTAATCCCCCGGATATACCGTAATCCCCCGGATATACCGTAATCCCCCGGATATACCGTAATCCCCCGGATATACCGTAATCCCCCGGATATACCGTAATCCCCGGATATACCCCGGATATACCGTAATCCCCGGATATACCCCGGATATACCGTAATCCCCCGGATATACCGTAATCCCCCGGATATACCGTAATCCCCCGAATATACCGTAACCCCCTGGATATACCGTAATCCCCCGGATATACCGTAATCCCCCGATATACCGTAATCCCCGGATATACCGTAATCCCCCGGATATACCGTAACCCCCGGAATACCGTAACCCCCCGGATATACCGTAACCCCCCGGATATACCGTAATCACCCGGATATACCGTAATCCCCCGGATATACCGTAATCCCCCGGATATACCGTAATCCCCCGGATATACCGTAATCCCCGGATATACCGTAATCCCCCGGATATACCATAATCCCCCGGATATACCGTAACCCCCCGGATATACCGTAATCCCCCGTATATAACGCCCTATGGTGGGTAAGAAAATTCACTCAAAAAATTAGTGGGTGTTCACAATGGCCCGGAAAAATATAACGCCCATGCGTTTGTCAAACATGTGTATTTGTTATGTTTGCATAGACTGTATAGGGTCACCTCTTAGAGGGTACAATACTTAGGTATATCTATCTGTACTCTCCCTCTACTCAATCATTCACTTCTCTCACTTTTATATGGTATCACGCGTAGGTTAGGATCCCCCCCCGCCTACCGCTTCCGCTCGTCCCCTAGCTAGGCCCCCGCCGTGCCTCCCCCCCTAGCCCCGTCGCGACCCCCTGGGGCCCCGTCGTGCCCCTAGCCCGGCCTCGCCCCTCCTGGGCCCCGTTGCGACCCCCTAGACCAGTCGCGACCCCCTGGGCCCCGTCGCGACCCCCTAGGCCCCGTCGCGACCCCCCTAGCCCCGTCGCGACCCCCCTAGCCCCGTCGCGACCCCCCTAGCCCCGTCGCGCCCTGCCCGGCCCCGTTGCCCCCTGCCCGGCCCCGTCGCACCTGCCCGGCCCCGTCGCACCCGCCCGGCCCCGACGCAACCGCCCGGCCCCGTCGCGCCCGCCCGGCCCCGTCGCACCCGCCCGGCCCTGTTCGCACCTGCCCGGCCCCGTCGCGCCCCGCCCCGGCCCCGTCGCACTCGCCCGGCCCCGTCGCACCCGCCCGGCCCCGTTGCACCGGCCCGGCCCCGTCGCACCCGCCCGGCCCCGTTGCGCCCTGCCAGGCCTCGCCGCGTCTGCTGGCCCTGCTGCACCGGCCCCGGCCCCTGCGCTCCTCCCTGCCCCAGCCCCTTCATCCTCACTGGTACGGTTCCCCCCCCCCCTCCCTTCACCGCCCTGCTCCGCACTGCACTGCCTTGCACCGCACTGCACTGCCCTGCACCGCCCCGCACTGCACTGTACTGCCCAGCCCTGCACTGCACCGCCCTGCACTGCTCTGCTTTGCACTGCACTTCACTGCACCGTACTGTTCCGTCCTGCACTGCCCCTGATGGCGGCGGAGCTTCGCTTCGACGCTGGAAGGCCAGCCCCTGGAGTTTGAGGCGTGGCTTGCCGACCTCCGGCGCCAACTCACTGGCCAGCGGCAGGATGGTGAACCGCTTTCTGCACACCTTGACGGTACGCTCCCCTGCCCAGACCCCCCTGCTATTCTGCCCGCTGACTCCACAACCACTGAGCGCGAGTCTACTGCTGCCACTACCGTGCGCGCTCTGTCTGGCTTTCTCACGATGCTGTCGCCCAGCTTGCTATTAGCAACGCCCTTCCCCCGTCCAAGCGCCCTCGCTTTAGGTCCCTCACTACTGCTCAGGCATACTTAGATGCTGTCATCAAGCGCTATTCCACCCCTCCGGCTGCCTCGGTGGGTCGCCTGATCCTCCCCATGCTCTTTTCCTGACCTTGCATCCTTCCCCACTGTCTCTGACCTCGCTGCCCACCTGCGCTCGATAGATGAGACCCTGGCGCGCTGCCTGCACTGACGCACAGCTTAGAGCCCACCAGCCGCCCATTACCTCTACCCTTTACCTGCTTGCCACCCGCCTCCCTGACCGCCTTGTTGTCGCCCGCGACCGCTTTCTTAGCATTCACCCCGCAGACCTCACCCTCACTCACTTTGTAGACACCCTGACTGTGATTGAGACCCGCCACCGCTCCATCGCCCAGGCGAGCGGTACCGCGCCGGTCCCTATCTTTCAGGGTTGTGCCCCCGCTCAGTGTACCTTCTCCGACGGCTCTGCCGCAGTGGCTGAGACTGCTGCTGCAGCGCAGTTTCGTTCGGGGAAGGGCCGCCGCCCCAAGGTTGGGCCGCGGCGGGGGAGGCGGGGGTGCGGGAGGGGGTGGTGGTGGAGTCGGGTCGTCTGGTGCTGGAGCGGACGAGGGGACCCTGCCCAGTCCAGCTGAGCCGCCGCCCCTGCAGTTGCAGCAGCCGCAGCAGCCGCCGCAGTCGCAGCCTTCGCAGCAGCCGCAGCAGCCGTCGCAGACACGGCCGACGAGTGTCCTCCCGCCCGGGTGGCCCGGCGCTGGTGGTGGCCGGGCGCGTGGTGGTGTGCCGAGTGGTGGCTCTGGAGGCGTGCGTTGTCAGTACCAGATCCAGACCGGTCCTCGCCGCGGCTTCGTTTGCGGTAAGATCGGTCACTCCACTCCCTACTGTTTTCGTCGCCTGGACGACCTCTTTCGTCAGCGCTTCGGCCCGTCGCCAGATCTCCCGGGCAAGCACAGTTTGCTTAGTCGTAAGATTCAGATTTTTGACTTGGACATGGATGCCATTGTTTCTGCTCTGCATGTGATGTATGCTGATGACTCTAGTGCGCTTCCCGCTTATTACTCACTATCGGCTCGTGTAGGTGTGCCTAACTTAGCCTCCCTGCTGCGTCAGGCGTAGGATCCTCTGCTTTGGTGTAGTCTTGGTGCTTCTGCTGTCTTTCCGTCGCCAGACGCCTCTGCTTCGCTTTCCTTCACCTTGGACTCTGGCGCTTCTTGGTGTTTCTTCCGCGACTTCACCACCCTGACGCCGCTTCCTGTTCTTGCTGCCGTTTCTCTTGCTAACCCCTCTGGCGGTCCGGTAGTCGCCCGCAGTTCCACCACCCTTCCCTGTCCGGCGGTTCCTTCGGGCACTCTCACAGGTCTGCATATCCCCTCGTTCTCCAGGAACCTAGTTGGTGTCGGCTGCCTCTAGGACCTTGGCGTCACCACTACGTTCCCTGGTCACGAGCGGTATGCTGTCTGTACCGAGGCCGCCACTGGTGCCCCCCTGTCCACGTTCCCCCGGGACCCGGTGTCCCGGCCTGTTCACGCTGGACACCGTGACCCCCCCGGCTGGAGCGCTCACCCAGGTTGCTGCTGCCTGCTCCTGTCGGTCCCTCACTCACCCGACTCTCCTTTGGCACCACCGCCTAGGTCACCCTGCGCTCCCGCGACTGCGTCACATGTCCCAGCACGGTCTTGTCCTTGTCTCCCAGGTTCTCTCCCCCGCGTTTCCCTCCTCCCCTGCCCCACCTTGCACGCCTTGTGTCCGAGGGTCGGCTTCGCCGTGCCCCTCACTCCTCCTCGTTTCCCCCTACCGCCGCGCCGCTGCAGACCCTGCACCTGGACGTCTGGGGCCCCGCCCCCGTCCCTGGGCCGCGTCGAGAGTGCTACTTCCTTGTGCTTGTCGACGACTTCACTCGTTACACCACAGTCTTTCCCTTGGAGCGCAAGGCTGACGTGCCTGGCGCTCTCATCCCCTGGCTTGTCTCTACGCGTGTCCACCGCGGTCTCCCTGTCTTGCGTCTTCACTCCGACCGTGGTGGCGAGTTTGCCTCAGGTGTCCTTGGGTCGCTTTTGTCGTGCGGAGGGCATCACCCAGACGTTCACACTACCGGACTCCCCACAGCAGAATGGGGTCGCTGAGCGACGCATCGGTTTGGTCATGCAGGTGGCTCGCACCTCCATGATCCATGCCGGTGCACCCCATTTTCTGTGGCCGTTTGCTGTGCGCTACGCTTCTCACCAGCTTAACTTGTGGCCGCACCCTCAGCAGCCGCAGGTTTCGCCGACCCGTCTTTGGACTGGGTCTCCTGGTGACGCGTCTGCGTTCCATGTCTGGGGCTGCCTTGCTCACGTCCGTGCCTCCGGCACGGACAAGCTCACTGCCCGCACCCTTCCCTGCGTCTTCCCTCGGTTTTCCCCTTGACGCGTCCGACTGGCACTTTTACCACCCGCCGTCTCACCGCTTCTTTCACTCTCGCGACGTCACCTTTGACGAGTCCGCCTCCTACTACCGTCGCTTCCCCTACCGCGGTCCCCCGGTTACCCCCCCCCTGTTCCTGGTCACTCCTTCCCCGGTAGTCCCTGCCCCTCCTCCCCGTCCTGCCCCCTCTGGTGTGTCCCACGTCACCCTCCTCCCGTCGGTAGACCCGGTTGAGGAGTCTTCTGACTCTAGTGGCCCTGCTGCGCAGTCCTCGCCGGCCGCCCCTCCCCCGGCGTCCCCTCCCCAGTCCCCTCCTCCACCGCCTCTGCCGCCGCTGCAGCCGCCGCTGCAGCCGTCGTTGTCGCTGCCGCCGCCGCCGCCGCCGCCGTCGCAGCACCCGCCGCCGACTCTGGGGGTGCTCGTCCCGGTCGCCCTGGGGGTGGTCCCTCTGGGGGTGCTGGTGTGGAGTGTGCCGGTGGTAGCCGAGGAGCAGCTTGCGGGTCCAGGTGTCGCCATTGTGCCGCCGCAGCAGCAGTCCCGCCGGTGGTTCAGCCCTTCGCCTGCTCGGCCTGCCGTCCCCCGACCCTGCGTCTGTTCCTCTCCGATCGTCTCCTCTCTTCCCGTCTACGGCCCTGTGTTCCCTCCGCCGGACTCGTCCCTGGCCCGTCTTCCCCCTCGTTCCCCTCCTGTGTCCCCTCCCCTGTCTCCTGACCCGACTCCTCCGTCGCACGTCTGGTCTCACCGTCCCTCCCGTGCTCGTCCTGCCTCGCCTGTCTTGCGCTCCCACCCTATGTTGCTTCGTTCCCATGCGTCTCGTCCTCCCCTTCTGCCGTCGCCTCCTCCGTCCTCCCTTGTTGTTGCACCCCCCCGCTGTCTGACTACCTTCGTGCCGCTCGTCCTCTTGTTCCTCGGGTCCATGCCTCTCTCGTTACTGACCCGTCTGTTCCGGTCTCCTGCCTTGACGCTCTTGTCGCTGCGGTCGCTGACTTCGCCTCTACCCACCGCCTTGACTACGCCACCCGCTCTGGTCTCTGACCTTGCCTGTCCTCGGTCTGTCGGGGGTGCTCCTGCCCTTGGCAGTGACGTCCTGGAGGACCGCCAGTTCGAGCTTGCTTTCCTGTCCGAGGCTGCTCCCCATCCTCTGTTCCATGCTGCTAGTCCCTGAGGGTGACCCAGACGCTTTCGACATTCCGACCCCTCGCACCTACGCTGAGGCGACTTCGGGACCCTGGGCCTTGCAGTGGATAGCTGCCATGGAGCAGGAGATGGCATCTTGGAGATCCACCGGCACCTTCGTCGACGCAGTTCCCCCGCCTGGGGTGAACGTAGTCGATGGCCGCTGGCTCTTCAAGGTGAAGCGCCCTCCTGGAGAGCCGCCTGTGTTCAAGGCGCGCTATGTGGCTAGAGGCTTCAGTCAGCGCGAGGGGGTGGACTTCTTCCAGACCTTCGCTCCGACCCCGAAGATGACTACTCTTCGGGTTCTGTTACACCTAGCTGCTCAGCGTGACTACGAGCTTCACTCCCTCGACTTCTCCACTGCCCTTTCTTCAGGGCAGCCTACAACGAGCAGGTCTACTTGCATCGCCCTCAGGGCTTTACTGGCACCTTCCCTCCTGGGACCCAGTGGCTCCTGCGGCGCCCCGTCTACGGCCTGCGCCAGGCTCCCCGTGAGTGGCACGACACTCTCCGTGCTACGCTTGCTGACCTGCAGTTCTTTCCGTCTTCCGCAGACCCTCACTCTTCGTTCGTGCTGGCCAGACTCCGTTCTACATCCTTGTTTACGTCGACGACCTGGTCTTTGCCACAGCAGACAGGGACGCACTGGCCTCCGTGAAGGCAGAGCTGCTGAAGAGACACACGTGCACTGACCTTGGAGAACTGCGCCGTTACCTTGGCTTGCAGATCTCCAGGGACAGAGCTGCGCGCACCATCACCCTGACTCAGTCACACTTGGTGCGCCAGGTCCTTCAGAGGTTCAGCCTTCAGTTCTCCTCTGCACAGCCCACCCCTCTGCCTGTAGACCACAGACTCTCCGCTCCAGTGTCTGAGGAGTTGGTAGAGCCCAGCGGCCCCTACGCAGAGCTGGTGGGTTGCCTCATGTACCTGATGACTTGCACTCGCCCAGATCTCGCATACCCTCTCAGCATCCTGGCTCGCTTTGTGGCCACAGGCAGACACCGACCGCAGCACTGGTCTGCCGCTAAGAGGGTTCTGCGTTATCTTGCTAGTACATCGGGCATGGGGTTAGTGCTAGGAGGACGCAGGCCAGTGGTCCTTACTGGACACACAGACGCTTCGTGGGCAGACGACGCTGAGACACTCAGGTCTACCCAGGGCTACTGCTTCAGCCTTGGCTCAGGTGCCGTCTCGTGGAGAGCTACCCCTCCTCGTCTGTTGCCAGTCCAGCTGTGAGGCTGAGATCTACGCTGGTGCCATGGCGGCACAGGAGCTCCGCTGGCTGACCTTCTTGCTCACTGACTTAGGTGAGCGGCCTAGCTCTGCCCCGGTCCTGTTCGCTGACAACAGGGCCATGATCCTCCTGTGTCAGGAGCCTCGACTCGAGGGCAGAGCGAAGCACATTCAGCTGCGGTACTTCCTCCTGCGTGAGCTACAGCAGCGACGTCAGGCTCGCGTAGTACACTTGGCCTCAGGTGCCAACACGCTGATATCTTTACGAAGGCGCTTGCGCCTAAAGATCATCAGCGGCACTGTGTACAGCTTGGTCTAGTTCCTGTAGCCTCTCACTTGCTAGGACCTTGACTTTGTACTGTCCTTTATATGTATACTCAGACTGGACTTGTGTCCTCTCCCAGTGGCTGGACTAGTAGTGCCGCCCTGCTCTTGTTCTTGCCTTGTCTGTACTCCTTCTGACTGGTCTCTCAGACCCTTGTCTCAGAGGTTGGACTAGTAGTGCCGCCCTGAGCTGCTTGTTTAGGACATTCCCCTATGCAGTCTAGGGGGTGTGTCAAACATGTGTATTTGTTATGTTTGCATAGATGTATAGGGTCACCTCTTAGAGGGTACAATACTTAGGTATATCTATCTGTACTCTCCCTCTACTCAATCATTCACTTCTCTCACTCTGATAGCGTTATGTCAAATGCAAAATGAATTTGAGTGTTCCAGGCCCCATTTGTTAGAATACTAGAATGAATGAAAAAGGGAGAACAAGAGAGATATAGTGTTGAGGATGTACCCACTAAGAACATACACCCATGTAGCCTATAATTTATAACATCATATGCATATGTTGACACACCCCCTAGGCTAGATAAGGGGTAGTGCTGAGCAAGAAACACACAGCTCAGGGTGGCACTACTAGTCCAACCTCTGAGGCAGGGGTATGAAGACCAGTCACCTAGAGTACAAACAAGACAAGAGCAAATCAGGGCGGCACTACTAGTCCAGCCACTGAAAGAGAAGCCACAAGGCCAGTCTGGAAGGTATAAATATAGACGAGTACACAATCAAGGTCCTAGCAAGTGAGAGTCTACAGGAACTAGACCAAGCTGCAAACAGTGCCGCTGATGATCTCTAGGCGCAAGCGCCTTAGTAAAGATATCAGCTGTGTTGGCACCGGAGGCCAAGTGTACTACACGAGCCTGGCGACGCTTCTGTAGCTCGCGCAGGAGAAATTACCGCAGCTGGATAAGCTTCTCTCTGCCCTCAAGTCGAGGCTCTTGCCACAGGAGGATCATGGCCCTGTTGTCAGCGGATAGAACCGGGCAGAGCTAGGCCGCTCACCTAAGTCGGCGAGCAAGACGGTCAGCCAGTGGAGCTCCTGTGCCGCCATGGCACCAGCCTAGATCTCACCCTCACAGCTAGACTGGGCGACAGACGAGGAGCGAGTGGACCTCCACGAGATGGACCCTGAAAGAAGGCTAAAGCAGTAGCCCTAGGAGGACTTGAGGGTCTCAGCGTTGTCTGCCCAAGAAGCATTAGTGTGCCCAGTAAGGACCATTGGCCTGCGTCCTCCCAGCACTAGCCCCATGCCCGATGTACATGCTAGATAACGCAAAACCCACATAGCGGCCGACCGGTGCTGTGGTCGGTGTCTGCCTGTGGCCACAAAGCAAACTAGGGTTCTGAGAGGGTATGCAAGATTTGGACGAGTGCAAGTCATCAGGGACATGAGGCAACCCACCAGTTCTGTGTAAGGACCATTGGGCTCTGCTCACTCCTCAGGAACTGGAGCTGAGAGCCTGTGGTCTACTAGCAGAAGCGTGGGCTGCGCAGAGAAGAACTGAAGACCAAACCTCTGAAGGCCCTGTCGCACCAAGTGTGACTGTGTGAGAGTGATGGTGCGCGCGGCTCTGTCCCTGGAGATCTGCAAGCCAAGGTAGCGGCACAGCTCTCCTAGGTCTGTGCAAGTGTGTCTCCTCAGTAGCTCGGCCTTCACGGTGTTGTGTGATGTCATCATATGTTATCACATTCTGTCTGCCTCCCATCCCTTGTTTCAATTCGCACGTATGGTTTGACTGTGTGTGAAAGAATTTGTGTGGTGTGTGTTCTGGAGTTTGGGAATGTGTTTTGTGTTATTCTGTCTGAGCAGGTATTTGTGATGATAGATCTTGAGAAGATCTTTCCGACGCAACAAGAATCGCGTCAATCGGAGCAAGAACGCGAAAGCTATGAAGATTCAAAGTTCATGAGCTTGCGTTACAATTGCGGCGGTTACAAAGTGAAGTTGTGGGGTGACTTTATATGGAGTTGGGACCTTTGGGGTTGGGGAAATTCGTCACTCTACTGTAACAGCTGCAAATTGGTTGGGAACAACCAAGCTAGGTTGGCAAGGGTGGCCAACTTGGATGGATTGGTTGGGAAGGGACAAATGTCAAAGTTGGGGTTCCTATAGGGAGGGAATCTTTGTGCTTATGGGGTTTCCTTGGTTGGGGACTCTCTTGGGACCTTCCCTCTCATCCCTCTCTTCTATCCCAACCTTTCTCTTGCTCCTCTAATTCCTTGTGAGATTCTTGAACTTTAATTGAACTTTTGAGATTGAGTTAAGTTCTCCTCCTACAGCTTACCCCCTAATGCGTCGAAAGCCATAGCGTCGCGAATACTTCATCAATCAACGTGTTTCAAATTGGGAACGGTAGCTGAGATTAAGAGCTACAACATATCTGAGTTTCGCGACATTCCAACGGCTAGTTTTCCGTCGACGTCGTTTCTTGTGAAGACGACTTTTCTGTCCAGAATTTCGGATTTATATTTTGAGTAATTCTAGCTCCTAAGTTCACCTAGACTCCGTCCTTAATACTAACACACGGAGGCCAGCGTGTCTCTGTCTGCAGTAGCGAAGACTTGGTCGTCTACGTAGAAAAAGATGTAGAACGGGGTCTGGCCAGCACGAACAAAGAGCGAGGCGTCTGCAGAGGACTGCAGGTTAGCTAGAGTAGCACGCAGCGTGCCGTGCCACTCACGGGGCGCTTGTCGCAGGCCGTAGACCGGGCGCCGGAGGAGCCACTGGGTCCCAGGAGGGAAGGTACCAGTAAAGCCCTGAGGATGGCGCAGGTAGACCTGCTTGTGTAGGCTGCCTTGAAGAAAAGCAGTGGAAAAGTCGAGGGAGTGAAGCTCATAGTCACGCTGTGCTGCTACGTATAGCAGTGCCCGAAGAGAAGGTCTGAAAGAAGTCCACCCCCTCGCGCTGATTGAAGGCTCGAGCCACGTAGTGCGCCTTGAACACAGGCGGCTCTCCAGGAGGGCGCTTCACCTTGAAGAGCCACCTGCCATCGACTACGTTCACCCCAGGTTGGGGAACTGCGTCGACGTAGTTGCCAGTGGATCTCCAAGATGCCATCTCCATCTCCATGGCAGTGAGAGGCCAAGGGTCCCGAGGTCGCCTCAGTGGATCCAAAGAGGTCGGGATGTCGAAAGCGTCTGGTCACCCTCATGGACTAGCAGCATGGAACAGAGATGGGGAGCAGCCACTGATAGGAAAGCAGCTTGTATTGCCTGTCCTCTAGGACGTCATTGCCAAGGGCAGGAGCACCCCTGACGGACGGAGGATGAATAGGGTCAGAGACCAGAGCGGTGGCGTAGTCAAGGCGGCGAGTAGTGGCGAAGTCAGCGACAGCCGCGACAAGAGCGTCAAGACAGGAGACAGGAACTGACGGGTCGGTAACGAGGGAGGCAAGGACCCGAGAAACAAGAGGACGAGCAGCAGGAAGGTAGTCACACAGAGGGGGGGGCACGACAGTGAACGACAACGGAGGAGGCAGAGGCAGGAGGGGAGGACGAGATGTGTGGGAACGAAGCAACATAGGGAGAGAGTGCTGAACAGGAGAGACGGGGCGGGCACGGGTGTGACGGTGAGACCAGACATGAGATGGAGGCGTCGGGTCAGGAGATAGAGGAGGTGCAACAGGAGGGGAACGCGGTGGGAAATGAGCCGGGGACGAGTCCGGCGGAGGAAACACAGGGCCGTGAACAGGTAGGGGAGGAGGCGGCGGGGGAAGCGCAGTCAAGCGGTCAGGTGATAGAAGGCCGAGCAGGCGAAGGGCGGACACCGGTGGCGACTACTGCTACGGCTGCTCGACGTTGACACCTGACTGCCAAGTGCACCAGGGCTACCTCTGGAACACTCCACTCCAGCACCCCCAGAACGAGAACCCTCTCCAGAACCGGTGCCACCCCGAGCCCGCCGGGACAAGCCACGACAGGAACCCCAGGACTAGCACCCTCCTCAACGCCAGCACCCCCAGAGCCTATGAACGGCTGCTGCTGCTGCGGCGGCGGCGGCTGTTGCGACGGTGGCGGCGGCTGCGGCGGCAAAGACTGCGACGGCGAGGAGGGAGACACTGGGGGAGACAGGCGGCAGGAGCTGTGCCGCAGGGCCACCAGAGTCAACCGACTCCTCGACCGGTACAACCGATGGGGGAGGGGGGGTGACGTGAGACACACCAGATGGAGCAGGACGGGGAGGAAGGGGAGCCGGGGCGACCGGGGGAGTGGGGACCAGAAACAGGGGTGGGGAAACTGGGAGACCTCGGTGGGGAAAGCGACGGTAAAAGGAGACAGACTCGTCGAAGGTGACGTTACGGGAGTGAAGGAAGCACTGAGACTGCGGGAGTAAAAGTGCCAGTCAGACGAGTCCAGGGGGAAACCGAGGAAGACACAGGGGACAGTGTGGGTAGTGAGCTTGTCCGTGCCGGAGGCACGGGCGTGAGCAAGGCAGCCCCAGACGTGGAACGCGGACCCGTCACCAAGGAACCCGGTCCAAAGAAGGGTCGGCGAAACTTGCGGCCGCTGAGAGCGCGGCCAGAGGTTAAGCTGGTGAGCAGCGTAGTGAACGGCGAACGACCACAGAAATGGGGTGCACCGGCATGAATCATGTAGGTACATGCCACCTCCATGACCAAGCCGCTCAATTGTACACTTCTCCCTTTACTTGTCCCTCCTTCCCCCTCTCACCCCTCCAGGTGGGCGTGTAGTGCTCGCTATCTCATTATCATCCTTTGCCTCTTCCCCCTCATGGCCCTCTCACCTCCCTCTAACCCCTCAAGTGGGCGTGTTCAGGTCGCTGTCTCAGCTGCTGGACTACGGCTTCTACCACGCGGACCCGCATCCTGGAAACTTCCTGCTCACCTATGATAACAAGCTCGCGTATCTGGGTAAGCTGGCAGATACATAGAAGAGCCAGCCCGTTGTGCAGGTGTACTTCTCTAAGTTGGCAGATATTTAGGAGAGCTAGCCCGCTGTGCTTCGCATCCGTGTCAACTTCCTTGCGTCCTTTGCTGACCAGGCGCTGGCGACATCATGCAACTTACTTGACGGAATGGAGAGGGTTTGAGTCGACTCAAAAGTCACCTCGTTGGCGGCGGCGTGAAACGTGTCATTCTAAGGCTCCTCAAACCACAATGCACACCTCCGCCTTGTACCCCTGTTTCCTTCCCTTAGTGATAGAATGCCTGCCACCTCCTCCCTGTGTCCCTGTTTGCCCGAACATGTCATACTAAGGCCCCTCAATCCACAATGCACTTGCGCATCACCAACCCTTTCCAACCCTCCCCCCAGACTGCGTCGCTCAGTGACCCCATTCTGCTGCGGGGAGTCCGGTTGGAGTACGACTGGGTGATGCCCTCCGCACGATAGAACTGTCCAAGCCGACCAGAGGTGAACTCGCCGCCACAGTCGGAGTGGAGACACAACACAGGGAGACCGCGGTAAAGGCGGGTAGCCACGGCCCACAGGATGAGAACGTCAGGCACGTCGGCCTTCCACTCCAAGGGAAACACCGTAGTGTAGCGCGTGTAGTCGTCGACAAGCACTAGAAAGTAGCGCTCGCGACGCGGTCCGGGGATGGGGGCTGGGCCCGAGACGTCCAGATGCAGGGTCTGAAGGGGTGCGGTGGCAGGACGCACGGCGCAGCCGACCCTCAACACAGGGCGTGCACGGCGGCGTAGGCGAGGAAGGGAGGGCAGGAAGCGACGCATGGAGACCTAGGACAAGACCACGCTGGGACATGTGACGCAGACGCGGGAGTGCGAGGTGACCTAGGCGGTGGTGCCACAGAAGCGACAGGTGAGTGAGCGACCGACACGAGCACGCAGCGTCGACCTGGGTAGACGCAGAACCCGGGAGGTACGGTCCACCCGTGGGGGAAGCAGTGTCATGCGTTAAGAGGCCAGACACCAGGTCGCGGGGGAACGTCGCAAGGGGGGAACCTGAGGCTGCCTCGGCACAGACAGCGTACCGCTCCTGACCCGGGAACGTAGTGGTGACACCGAGGTCCTGAAGACAGCTGAGATTTTAAAACATGCCCTGAATCTCGGGAAGCCGAATCTCAGTCGCACTTCGCGGAATCGCACCCAAACACTTTTCTCGTCAAAATGTGCGACATTGTAGCACGCTGGTAACCCCTGGCCCAACGGTTTCAGTTCCCCTTTCCCCAGCAGTTTCGATTCCCCCTTCACCCACAATTTCGATTTCCCGTTCCCCTGACAATTTCGAATCCCCCTTCCCCCCACAATTTCGATTCCCCCTTCCCCCACAATTCGATTCCTTCTTCCCCGCAATTCGATTCCCCATTTCGATTTGGGCGGTCAAGATCCTCTCGACCTTACTAGGGATTTCCGCACAGCGAATTGATGTTTCTGCCCGGTTTTCTGGTGCTAGTGGTTGTTGACGCGCGATTTCACCCTTCTCGCTTTTTGCAGCTGAGCGGATCTTTTTATACAAGAACAAATACAGTTTTAAAACGAATAAAACGAGAAGGGCGTTATGTAAAATTCAATGTCAGAAAAACGGGTGCTATAAAAAATGCACCGTATCATAAGCCCCCCCTTGTATTAACCACCCATGGAGTGACTATTTCGGCGGGTGTTATATATGGGGGATTACGATAGGCGCATCCCTTTATTTGGCCCACTGGGCACATGGAGTGCAAGTGCGCCTATATCCGTTATTTGATTATTATGCACCCATATTTTTGAAAATGTATTTCATCTAGGCGCATCTTTTTTTTGTGAAACAACTGGTGAAACGCGGATTTTTCATATCGAAGTCTAGGTCGTAACCCCCCTAGCGCTTCCCAAACAAGAAGCACAATGTTCGCTTGCTGCCTTTGCTCAGATTAGCTAGAAAATTCATCCATCGCACGGTGGATTTGCTTGCAGAAACTTCGTCGGCCATTTCCTCATGTTTTGTCAAATGCCGCCCAGCGGAAAGAAACGCACTAGAACATAGATGTCAAGAGCTACATTTTTATGTGCTCAAATTCGTTTTCCATAAAATCCCTTAGTTAAAGCCGTTGACCCAAAACGTACAAGATTAATAAAGATGAACCAGGCAAAAAGTTGAGCTGGAGAAAGGACACGGGTGTGGAGGAGTGGTGTGAGGGTGGCGAGAGTGGGCGAACACAGCATACTACGAAAACCAATCAGAACGAGCATACAATTTTTGACAGAATCAAAACGTTTTCAAACAACGACTGGGGGAAATCGAGGGTGGGGAAAAGGAAAGCGGGGGCGCGTGCAAGTCGCAGGGGGGAGTGGGGGAAGAATACCTGGTCAGAGCGGCGCACGGCACACAGCGCGGAACACTGGAAACAGCGGGAAGGAAGGGCACGTGACTCTGGGTTGCGCATCCTGGCCGAGTTGCGCAACTCGCTTGGAATTGCCAAGCAACTCGACTTGCGCATATCAGGGCATGGTACACCTTATATCACGAGTATGTTTTCAAACTGAAATTCAAACAGCTGATGCGGTTGTAGACGTTCAGACTATTTTCAACGCGATCAAATAGGCTTTTTTTCTTTTTTCTTTTCGAGTTCAAGTCGCGTACCTCACTTGAAACGATTTGTACCGTGCCCTAATAAAAACTGGCGTGTGCTGTGCATGGTGTTTTCGCTGCCTAGGGTGTAATGGCGCTGGGCTGGGTTTGCACTCCAAAAAGTCCCAAAATGTATGGGGGGAAGTTCAAGTTTCTTACCACTCAAACGCCTGGTGTGGCGGGGGCAGGGACATAATCAGCCGGGGGGGCGCAAGATTACAGACTGTTTCGCGTCGTTTTGTTGCGCAACTTTCGTTTTTGCTCTCGCTTTGGGGAACTGGGTTACCAATCGGGGGGTTTCAAGATTAATAAACTTGAAAGGCAATTTCTGCAATTTGGGTCAACGGCGGCTTATCAATTTTATTTGATTACAAGCGCATGCCACTTTTGCCAGGTTTTCCTTATAAGCCCCTTTGCACCTATATCCGGGGGATTACGGTATGTGCCAATTGGGGCCATACATAACCCATTGTTGGCTCAAATTGATATCAGATGTATTTTTCAAACATATTTGTATATGTTATGATAGGCTAGATAGGTCCCTGCTCTTAGAGGGTAAAACACTTGAACAAAATCAACATGTATGCCTAATTCTAGTAAAGTTTTCTACTCTGAGATGGTATCACGCGCTAGGTTAGGTCCTCCCCGCCCACCCGCGCTTCCGCTCTCGTCCTAGTCCTAGCTGCCCGCCCCTTAGCACCCCCTTAGCGCCACGTTAGTGCCCCGTTAGCGCCCCGTCGGCCCCCTCTGGCCCATTAGCGCCACGCCGGCCCGTTAGCGCCCCGCCGGCCCGTTCGCGCCCCGCCGGCCCCATGCGCCCTCTAGCCCTGCTCGTCCCCTCGGCCCGCTAGTGCTCCGCCGGCCCGTTAGCGCCCCACCGGCCCGTTAGCACCCCGCCGGCCAGTTAGTGCCCCGCTGGCCCCGTGCGCTCCTCTGGCCCTGCTCGCCCCACTGGCCCGTTAGCGGCTTGACGGCCTTCGATCACGCCCCGTCGGTCCCGTGCGCCCCTCTGGCCCCGCTTGCCCTCTAGTCGAGGCGCTTGACACAGGAGGATTATGGCCCTGTTGTCAGCGTACAGGACCGGGGCAGAGCTAGGCCACTCACCTAAGTCTGTGAGCAAGAAGGTCATCCAGCAGAGCTACTGTGCCGCCATGGCGCAGACGTTATCATAGGATCAAATGTGTCGAAGAAAAGTTGCACTATCGATTGATACAAGGCGCTTTTATACTTCCTAAGTACATCAGGTAACTAGGTTCATCCTATCCTAAGGGAATAGACCCTTCTAGAAATAGAACCACCCTGCGTTTAGCCATGCGGGGCTATTGGCTCTAATGGACTACGGCATGATTACGCTAGATATAGCGCGCCAGTACATCCCGAGCCTGGTCGGTGATATTATCATAATAACAGGATAAACCAAATGATAATGGAATAGGAGAATTAGGAAACCAAATGAGATGAGAGAAAAAGAGGAATGAAATTGAAAGGAGAGATGGAAAGGAAATTGGTGTAACGGGGTCGTACTTTCACACTTCCCCCCCTCAAAGCTGGGTGGTAGAAGTAACACCCTGCTTGACAAGGTAGTTGCGAAGAGGACGACAAGCGTTACCCATCTCGGATTCAGGAACCCAAGTGTTCTCAGAAGGATCATAACCCTTCCAACGAATGAGAAGCTCCACGGTTCCATTCCGACGACGGCGGTGTGCGAGCACGGACTCGACCTCGTACTCAGGTTCATCGTGGACAAGGACGGGCGGCGGCGGCGGCGGCGGCGGCGGTTGGCGTCTGGTGAAGACCGTGTTAGGGTCTCGATAGGGCTTCAGAAGTTGGACATGGAAGGCGTTGTGAATCTTCTAGGTAGCGAGCAGGTGTAAGCAGAAGGTACCAGGAGTGACGTGTGCTTCAACGAGAAAGGGCCCACAGAAGCGAGGTCGCAGTTTGAATGGGAGATGACTGATATTGATATTGCGGGTGTCAAGTAGAACTTGGTCTCCCACGATGATGGTGTGGTCAGTGCGGTGGCGATCGACCTGGCGTTTCTGTTGCTGCTGAATGTCGACGAGGCGCTTGTGGGTCCGATCCCAAAGCTGATGCATGGTTGTGATGAATTCGTGTGCGGGTTGAACTGTAGCTGATGCTGTCAGTTTTTGTGGTGTGAGCAGGTGGCGTCCGTAGCAGAGGAAGAACGGCGTCTGTCCAGTAGCGGCGTGAGTGACGTTGTTGTAGGCAAACTCCACGATGGACAGATGCAAGTCCATTTAGAGATGTCGTCTTTGCATGCTGCGCAGAGGAGTTGCTCTACAATTTGGTTGAGGTGCTCGGTCTGTCCATCTGTCTGCGGATGGTAGGCGGATGACAAGGGGAGTTTGGTTCCGAGTAGAGACATTAGTTCCTTCCAGAACTTGCTGGTGAACTTGGGGTCTCGGTCAGAGATGAGTGTGGTTGGAATGCCATGTTGAGAGATGCAGTAGCGAACGAATAGTTGTGCTGTTTCTTCGGTGCGTGCTGTCGTGTGTGTCGGGATGAAGTGTCCCATTTTGGAGAATTTGACGATGACGACGAGGATTGCGTCATGACCGCTTGTGGTAGTTGGTAACCCGGTTATGAAATCCAGGCTAACCACTTGCCATGGTTGTTCTGGGACAGGAAGAGGCTGTAGCAGTCCTGCTTTTTTTATGCTTGCTGCTCTTCATGTGCTGACATGTTGCACATGAGGTGACAAATTGTTGGACGTCGGCTGTCATGTGGGTCCACTAGTAGTGCTTTGCAATACAGGTGAGCGTTTTGTTGCTACCGAAGTGTCCCGAATATAGGACATCATGGTATTCTTCGAGTAGTAACTGGCGCAAAGGAGGGTAATTGGGTACCCAGATTTTTGTTGATCCCTTCCAGTATGCGATGTGACTGTCCTACTGTAGCAGGTGTCGTTTTGCTGCCAAAGGAATTTCGGGGTCGATGGCGTACCCGTGTGTGCAGAGTCCCTTGAGAAGTGGGTTCATCCCTTCGACCTGGATTGCGGCAACGTGTGCAGGCCGACTAAGAGCGTCTGCTTTGTTTTTGTGGCCGGGCTTGTACACGATGTCATAGTGGAAGTGCGTCACGGAAAGTCAATCCACCAGACCTACCGCCTGGAGAGGTTTGGTTGTGTCTTCAAATATTTTACGCTGCAGTGGTCGGTGTAGACGATTGTTTGTCGTCCTTCGAGATAACATCTTCACGTTTTGAAGGTGATGATAATAGCAAGGGCCTCCTTGTCGTATACCGGGTAGTTTAGTTCAGCCCCGTGTAGTTTCTTGCTGAGGTAGGCGATTGGTTGCAGTCCATTCCCCTAGTCTTGCATCAAGACTGCTCCCACTGCCTGGTCGCTAGCGTCAGCTTCGATGACGTAGTCGCGTTTGGGGTCTGGCAACATGAGTACGAGTGCGGACGTGAGTGCTTGTTTCAGCTGCTCCATGGCTTCCTGATGGTGTGGTTCCCACTTATAGGGCGTGTTCTTCTTCAGCAGATTCGTGAGTGGCGTTGCAGTTTTTGCGTACTGTGGCACGAACCTATTGTAATAGTTCGCGAAGCCTGGGAACTACTGCAACTCAGTCACGTTCTCGGGTGTCTTCCACGTGCGTACGGCTTTGATCTTCTTGGGGTCGACGTGAACTCCTTGAGCCCTCACCATGTGTCCTAGGAATTGGACTTTCTCGAGGGCGAATTCTCTCTTGGATAACTTGACGTAGAATCGTTCTCGTCGGAGAATGTCGAAGACGCGTCGTAGGTGTTGGACGTGTTGGTGCATGTCGCGCGAATAGATGAGGATGTCATCCAGGTCTACCACTACGCCTTCCTCCAAGAGTGGGCATAGAATATGGTTCATTTCAGCTTGGAACGTTGCTGGTGCGTTGGTGAGTCCGAACGGCATTACGAGATACTCTTACGACCCGTATCGAGTTCGAAAGGCAATTTTGTGGATGGAATTGTCCGCCATTCGTATCAGCCAGTATCCGGACCGCAGATCTAGTTTGGAAAATACCGTGGCTCCCGAAGCTGGTCAAGCAAGTCATCGATTCGTGGGATTGGGTATTTGTTCTTGATGGCCTGCTTGTTGAGAGCTCAGTAATCGATGCACATGCGCAGGCTTCCGTCCAATTTCGGTGTGAAGAGTACTGGGGCACCGTATGGCGAAGTGGATGGTCGGATGAGTCCTTTTGCGAGGAGATACTCAATCTGCTTCTTCATGTCGGCTAGCTCTGTGGGGCTGAGCCGATATGGTGCTCGGAAGGTCAGCTTCGAACCTGGTTCTTCCACGATCTCGGGCTGGTGTGTTTGGTATGGCGACAGCTCGTTCGGAAGGTTGTCGGGAAGAATGTCTTGGAACTCCTTCAGTAATTCCTTGATTTTTTTGTGGAGGTTCCGAAGTTTTCTCTTCGTCATTTTCCACATCCATTGCTATCGCCAGGAATCCGGTGTCAGTTCATTTTACGTCCTTGTCAAATCTTACGAGTGTCTCCACTGGGATATCTCCTGCATCGTCCCAGTTGGGTAGTTGGACTCTCCTCCACTGTTGTAGATGCGTGCTGTACGATTTAGCCAGTTGATCTCGGGTTGAATCGTTTTAGGAAGTCTCGCTCGAAGATCAAGTCAAGCCCTTTTATGTTGGTGATGGGGAGTGCAGGATTCCAGCGCAGTGGTCCGATTTGTAGGTGTAACACTGCTTCGCCGTGTACTGGTAACTTGTTGCCATCCGCTATCGTTGCAGAGAATGCTGAAGGCTTGTGCTCTTCCCAAAGTCGGTCGATTACTGCCTTGTCGCAGACGGTGTGGATGCTCCGCTGTCCAGGAGTGCTTGGAGGCGTTGTCCTTTGCTGATGACCTCGAGCACGAGGGGCGGGCGTTGCTCGGAGTACCCAAAGATAGTTTCGTTAACAGGATCATAGGGTACATCCCAATATTCCATACACACCTTTTTCTTGCTATCTGCTCGTGGGTTAGCAGCTGGCCGAGGCTGCTTGGAGAAAGTCTCTCCCTCAAGACCCTGAGCTTTCTTGATGACTG